>JBBYHL010269320.1:0-16657 GCA_038381835.1 Adansonia madagascariensis
AAATTCATTGCTGTTCGTGAACCAAATATCAGATATCTTGGTTTGGTAAGTTATGGAATCACAATAACTTATCTTTTAAATTATCTTGTTTTCCAACTGTAGCAAATATTTTTATATGTGCCAAATCAGGTTGGTTACCTAGAACCTAATGATTTACTCATTGTTTTTGAAATGCGCTGTTGCAGGAAAATATGACTAGGATGCTAATGGTTACTGATGTGCAAGAGATTATCAAAAGACATCAGGCACAGATCATCACATCTTTGAAGGATCCTGATATCAGGTTGAGTTCTGATTTTGCAGTTTTTTGAATGTTCACGCCTCAGATTGTTATTGCTATGATTCCTTTTTTTTTTTTTTGGGTGAATCTTTAGTATGGTAACATCTATCAGTTGGCCCCATATAAGAAATGCCAAAGTGTTATAAGAATTTCAGTGTTTGTAAATGTCCTTGCTTATGCAGTTGAAAAGTTTTGCAATCACCTTATATCGCTGTCTGTTTATGAGTTCTTCATCTAACAAATTGACCTGACAACCTAGTCTTTTTCAAGTCTGAAATCTTCAGCTGTACCTAAAGCCTTGACTGTTGGAATATTTCCATAAATGACTTTTACAGCTGTAGGCAGTAATGCATGCAACTTCTATTATCTAAATTCAATTATATCTGCTTCAAAGTTTATGTTCTTAAGATCATGTTTCGTTGACTAACACCAGTATGGAATTTCCAGTATCCGTAGGCGTGCTCTTGATTTGCTTTATGGTATGTGTGATGTAACAAATGCAAAGGACATCGTTGAAGAACTATTGCAGGTACTATAATCTTGAACATGGCAAATTTATTACTTTGAATGGTTCCTTGGATAAGTTATTTTCCTTATCACTATTCAAATGCTGAGGCAGAAGATAACAATGTCACTGACTGTAATCTTTTTGCCAGTATCTCAGCTCAGCTGATTTTGCAATGCGTGAGGAATTGTCTCTTAAGGCTGCCATTCTTGCTGAGAAGTTTGCTCCTGATCTGTCATGGTAAGCATGTTGGGGGAAAGCGGGATATTAACAGATATGCTTATAAGCAAAAGTTTTTTACCTCAGTGTTTTCATTTTTATTGTGTAAATTAACTTCATCAAACGATTGGTTGTTATTCCTCGACAAAATAACTAGCTTGCCTTAATCTTGCAGGTATGTGGATGTGATCCTTCAGTTGATTGACAAGGCAGGAGATTTTATTAGCGATGACATTTGGTTCCGTGTTGTGCAGTTTGTTACCAACAATGATGACCTACAGGTGATCAAAAAGCATTTAACGCATGTAGTTCTGCTATTTTATAGAGAAAAAGTAATCTTCTTCTTCTGGTGGTTTTTGGCTGAAACTTTTATGTTTATGATCAGTCTTATGCAGCTGCAAAGGCGAAAGAGTATCTTGACAAGCCTGCTGTACATGAGACAATGGTCAAGGTTTGTATAATTTTTTGTGGTTCTTTTTGCCATAGGGGTTGTGCAGGCATGGAGAGTAGTGTATGTTGCATGTGAATGGTTTAAGCATTTCATACTATTTTTTTTTTAAATGGCAGTGAAATATTGCCTTCTCTGGGTTGATTTGTCTATCCTTTGGCAGTTGGTAAAGTATAGGATTGCATTGGAAATCTTTACGTGTCAAGATTGATGATTTCATTATGGCTTACCTCTTACATATTTACAGGCCAAGTTAGGGATTTTCAACGTGTATTAGGATAGTGGCTTCATCTGCGGCAATCATGTCATTTAGGGTCACTGTTCTATTTTTCAAGTATCTCAGGATTGGCATTTTTAACTTAGTCTATCTTCATGGACCAAATTGCGCACCATGCTGCATTAAGTATAGCTGCCCTTTTTTCTTCTTTATTATTAACCAAATCTAATTTCATTGTTTGTGTTAGTCTCTTCCCAATTGACTTTCTTTAGATATGTTTATTAGAGATATTTAAGTTTATTTTGGAATCTATATGTGTCAAACAGTTCAGTGCTTACGTTCTTGGGGAATACAGCCATCTTTTGGCTAGACAGCCTGGGTGCAGTCCAAAAGAAATCTTTAGCATCCTGCATGAGAAGCTTCCTACAGTATCGTAAGAGCCTTAAAGCATTGATTCTCCCTGTTTGTTCGATATGTGCTTCTCTAAGATTTTAGTATCTTATCATGGATATCGTGGTTCAGGACTACTACCATTCCTATTCTCTTATCAGCTTATGCTAAGATTTTGATGCACACTCAGCCACCAGATCAAGAACTGCAAAATCAGATTTGGGCAATATTCAATAAGTGAGATTTAGTTCTGCATATATTTTTTCTCTCTGAATTGTCAATATATCATGAGTCTGTTTGAAATTGAAAATTGCTTAATAAAATTTTGTAATTGTTAACTTAGATATGAGAGTTGCATTGATGCGGAAATACAACAACGAGCTGTTGAATATTTTGCATTGAGTCGGAAAGGTGCTGCTCTAATGGATATATTGGCTGAAATGCCAAAATTTCCTGAGCGTCAGGTTTGTGTACTTTGCAATATTTGTTTAAAAGCTTGCCTGCTTCTGCTTTGAGTTGCAGATGGTCCATCTTTAGTCTTGATTCAAGTGATGGTTAACCATGCTTTTGTCCTCATTACAGTCTTTGTTGATCAAAAAGGCAGAAGATTCTGAGGTTGACACTGCAGAGCAAAGTGCTATCAAGTTGCGTGCTCAACAGCAGATATCAAATGCTTTAGTTGTAACCGACCAACACCTGGCTAATAGGGCACCAGCAGCAGTTCCTGTTGGTGAGCTTAGTCTCGTAAAGGTTCCCAGCATGATTAGTACTGAGGTTAGTTCTTTTGGAATCCTAGAGGCTACTTATTTATAGCTCTTTAAGTCTAATTTGGATTATAATTTGGATTTTGGAGTAATATATTTGATTATCTTGGCAGGATCATAATTCAACAGAGCATGGTTTGTCTCAAGAAAATGGGACCTTAAGCAAAGTAGTAGATCAGCAACCTCCTTCAGCAGATCTCCTTGGTGATCTTTTGGGCCCATTGGCTATTGAAGGCCCTCCTGGTAGTGCCGACCAATCTGAGCGCAATACAGTCTCTGGATTAAGTGGTCCTGATGCAGTGGATGGTTCAGCTATAGTGCCTGTAGAAGAACAAAGAAATACAGTTCAAGTACTGTTTTCTCATATAATGTTTACTTGTGATCAAATCTCTTCTTCCAAGTTCAAAAATCAGAATGGAACCTTAACGTGGTTTATTTTCAACATTGGAGAAAGTTGTTTGTGATTTTCTGTTCCATTCATGGTGGATAAGAAGACTGGGAAATCTTATTTGTGATACGGCCTTGTTAGCAGTCCTCTACTTCAAAAATTGCACTGCAGTTTTGATGAATTCATTCCCTAACCTTTCTAGCTGTGCCTGCTCACAGCATTTTGGGCCACAGCTATCATTCTTTGGTTCTTTTTTTCTTTTATCCATTATGAAAAAGAAAGGGATTTTTTTACTGATTTCTTGAGAAAAAGACAAGGTCGGAGGATTGTATTGCTGGCTGCCACCTTATAAAAAGTTCTTCCCCATGTTTATTAGGTTTTTGCTGTCAATTTTACATCTCGTCCAACTGTTCTTAATTTCTTAAAATGCCCCTTTTTTTAACATTCCTGAAGTCTTAGTTTAGAGCTTCTATTTTCCAATAATATGCTTAAAATTTTCAGGGTACTACATTGTTGCTATATGCCTATAGACTGCAATAAATTGTTGAGTGACATGCAAAAGATATTTCCTAACAAATATTAAAAGGTTTACTCAAATGTTAAATTTGCATGACAAGTGCTACATTATATGGTTCCTAGTTGATTTTTCTACTTGCATCTGCAGCCAATAGGAAATATTGCTGAAAGATTTCATTCATTGTGCCTGAAAGATAGTGGTGTTTTATATGAGGATCCTTATATTCAGGTATGGAGTTTTTACTTCTCATATTATATAGTTTTGGTTATCTGCTTAGTTTCTTTTATTTCCTCAGGTTACGCTCTAGGATACTATTTTGGTTTTCCATGTTGATATTATAGAAGCTTCCAAAAGTTAGATGCTAATTTTCTCGGTAAACATTACTTCAGATTGGCATTAAAGCAGAGTGGCGAGCTCATCATGGACGTCTTGTTCTTTTCTTGGGTAACAAGAATACAGCTCCTCTCATTTCAGTTCAAGCTCTAATATTGCCTCCTGCTCATCTGAAGATGGAACTTTCATTAGTACCTGACACTATACCTCCTCGAGCACAGGTGAAAAAGACTGATTCTGCTTGTAATTGGTTAATGGGTATTGATGAATTTTTTGGTATTCTCATCCTTCCGTTTTCATTTTATTAGCATGTTTATTGATTTTTTTTTTTTTTTTTATGATTTGTATAGGTGCAATGCCCACTTGAGGTTGTAAATCTACGGCCCAGTCGGGATTTAGCTGTTCTTGACTTCTCCTACAAGTTTGGAACTAATATGGTACATGCTGATAATTAATATATAGATACCGCTAAACCACTAGGAACTGGCTTTTTTTACTATGCCGGGCATCTGATATTACCTTTTTACAGGTTAATGTTAAGCTTCGCCTTCCTGCTTTATTGAATAAATTTCTTCAGCCTATACCACTGTCTGCTGAGGAGTTTTTCCCCCAATGGAGATCACTTTCAGGGCCACCATTGAAGCTTCAAGAAGTTGTATGTAAACCTGTTTTACATGTCTTTTTTATTGGTTTTTGCCTTGCCGGAGGAGGGGGGTGGTCTTAGATATGAACTGCTTAGTCCTTTAGCATTAGGTATGCTTTGCTATAAGTTGGTTCTTAGTCCCCTCTTTATTGGTTTTTTATTTGAGAATGCAATACCAAGTTCAATGTACATAGACACCAAACTTAGGTGTGTGCTCCCCAATGGAAGAATTAGTGATCCATTCCCCTATGGATCATGACCTTACAACTCGGACCCTGATGGGGAAAAGTTTAAACAGCCATTGTATAATGAGTCATCTTCCGTGTTTTCTACTTCATAGTATAATTTACAGACTAGTTCATTTTCACTGCTGGGCTTCCCGACTGATCTGCAACCATTTGCCCCAAATTGTGCAGGTTAGAGGTGTAAGACCCATGCCTCTTCCAGAAATGGAAAATCTACTCAACAGTTTCCGGATAATGATTTGTCCAGGGCTTGTAAGTTCTTTCATTTGAATAACTCCATCTGCCATTTTTATAGGCATTGTTCACCGATCAATTTTCTGTTTCAGGATCCAAATCCTAATAATCTAGTTGCAAGCACGACCTTCCATTCGGAGAATACTCGTGCTATGCTCTGCTTGGTAAGTAATATATTCTGTTCAAGCTATATGGCTGCTTTATTATAATAGTGAAGCTTGGTGGTAAATTTGAATGAGATGATGACACCTAAGAAACTCTGATGCTATTTTCCCCTGTTTTTGTGGTTGTGGATCTGTTTTTTTATGTTCATATATATTATGGCTTAGAAAGGTGCCAAATTTGTTCTGGAATTCTCTGTAAGCTACATGGCTGCTTTGTTATAATAGTGAAGCTTGGTGGTAAATTTGAATGAGATGATGACTCCTAAGAAACTCTTATGCTATTTTCCTTTGTTTTGTTGTTATTGATCCTTTTTTTTTCCCTTTTTTTTTTGTGTGTGTGTGTGTGTGTGTGTGTTAGACATATATTATGGCTTAGAAAGGTGCTGAATTTGTTTTTAAATTCTATGTTGATCCAACTCTTTATTTTTCTAGAAGTACCTATATCCAAAACATTTTCGTACATGGGTATGGCCCTCCAAGGAACCTCCAAATACATGTAAAAACTTGAAAAAAAAAAATTGAATATATTCTTGTCGGACATATACCCGAATTTGAGTAGCATAGCTGAAATTACCCAATCATCTATGTGTGTGTGTGTGTGTATTTGCTTTAGCCCTTTTTTCATACCTTTTATCTTAGTGAGCCACCCTAATTGAATTTCGTATGTAGAGAAGTCTATTCCATGAGCTTGTAGTGTGCTAAAATGTGGGGAAGGTTCACTGTTTACAGTCATTTCTTCTGCTAATATTCAGGTAAGAATTGAAACGGATCCAGCGGACAGAACCCAGTTGCGTATGACACTTGCTTCAGGCGATCCTACATTAACATTTGAGTACGTTGCTAAATTTCACACCCGGCAAATTATAAATTCTTTGGATCAAACGGAAATATTTTTTTTGTCCTTACATTTGATCTTTGCAGGTTGAAGGAGTTCATCAAGGAACAATTGGTTAACATTCCTACAGCCCTGCCTCGGGCACCACCACCTGCAGCGCCTCCTGCACCTCAAACAACCCCACAAATACTGGCGAATGATCCTGCTGCTCTGCTAGCTGGTTTGCTATGATGAAAAATGGAGACGACTGAATGTGAATATTTTGTTCAATATTACACTTATTAGCCTTTGATTTTATACAGCCGACAACCCCATTTACCCCTCACATTGAGGGGTATATGAAAGAAAAAAAGGACATATGATGCAAGGGCTGTCGGGATCACAGATGAGATAAAAACGTATTGTTGTCGGCTTGATGAAGAAGGGTTGGTCGGGATTTTCGGATTCTTTCTGCACAATCATATTGTGCCATGGTGAGTTTTTTTTTTTTTTGAAGCCTTTTCTTTTCCCATTTTCAGTGTCTTACGGAGGGTGAGGCTTTTTATTTTCTTCAATTTTCTTCTTCTTCTTCTTCTGTTCTTTTCCTTTCCTTTTTTTTTTCTTTCATTTCCAGTTTTAACAGCTTGGTTTCTCTAGTACGATGTGGTAGCATGTAAGATGTGGCATATGAAAGTGGGGTCGGTTGTACCAATGTATTTGTTTGTCAATCCAATATATTTTTTAATAAGAAAGAAAAACGTATATTGGGGGAACCAGAACATATGAAGTTTTTTGTTTTTTGTTTTTTGTTTTTACGTGGTATCATTTTGGGTGAAGTGAAATCAAGAAATTTTACATTTAATCAGAGTTCTTTTTTATTTATTACTAGTGTCTGATTAGCCGTTGGCTATAATTATTCTTTTACTAGTTTTTCTTTTTTTTTTTTTGCATTTTATATATTAATTTTATTAGATTGAAGAAAAAATAATACATTAATTATAATTATTTTCCATAAATCGTATCTTTAACGGTTCTTTTAAAAATCTTATAGCTAATGTTTAATGTTTGTCGGTCGGCAATAACGCTTGCCATCTAGGAGTTCCCCATGTCTTATTACGTTCTGCCTTCCAATTTTGAATAAACTTTTATGTTTGGAAGACCCAAAGGTTTAGGTTTTTTTGTTTTTTCCTAAGCTACTAAATTATATTTCAGCAGCAACCATAGATCACTCGTCTCCTACGTCGTTACAATGGAGCGGTCGGAGGCCGACTCCGACCTCTTATTTGGTCTTTGCTGCTAAGCTAGGAGCATTGCCCTGGAAAGGACTCTAACTAGAATGAAAAAAAAAAATTTAATTTATCATTAGATCCTATGGATGCTTATAGAGATCAATTAAAAATTATTTAATTATTAATTTAAATTTTTTTTACAGTTATTACGTTATTTTTATTATTTTTTAAAAATAATATATTAATTATAGTTTTTCTATTAGTTTTTATTTTTGTAGATATTATTTCTTAAAAAATTTAACAAACATTTAATACTCTATTGCATTTCAATTGTAAAGTTATACTTTATACCGTTAAAATTGGGATAATATGATTTTGATTTATACAAAAATAATGCCAACCCAGATAAGCACAACAACAGAAAAAAAAAGAAGCTTGCTTATCTTTCAAGCTATAAGTAAATATCTAAACCTTACGTTATTTTTCCTCCTAAGAATTGATATCGAAAGCAGTTCATTTCACCATCATCTGATTCAATCGATTGGAATGATGGTCTTACATAGTTTCTTTTTCCTTCTAAACAGCACACTGATCCAAATCAAAGTTTCTTAGCCTCGAGAAGCCCACGGCAATGGGGCATTGGGAACTAGCTTCCACCAATGTGGCAACAATAATGACCATTATAGTGATAAAAAATGGTCACCTGTGTGGCTCACTTTGTCTCAAGAAGATATCAGTCCCAATAAAAAAAAATAGAGCCAGCTAGCATCATTCTCGGCATCGACCGCACCTCCAGCTGCCTTCTGAAGATGAAGACGACTCCTCCCAAGGTGAACAATGGCTGTGCATCAGAAACCCACAAATATCACAGTAAAGTTCAGGGGCAGGTTCATTCTGCAGACATACATGACAATGTGGTGCACTAACATTAGAGTCCATGGGTTCCACTTGATTACTAAGAGTATCAGTTCCACACTGCTCAGGGACTCCATCCCGTGAAATTGAAGAAGATGCATTCTCCCAGTTTCCGGTGCCATCCCCCGTTGTATCATTTCCATCAACTTGACCACCATCATCGGACGCTAGCAGCTCAGTGAAAGAGAAATATGTCTGTGGTTCGAACTCCATATCCTCATAGTTCAGACTTTCATAATTGAATACTAGCTCGCCTTCGAGGCCATTGCCAGAAACACCCCACTGCGCATAAGGAAGAGATGAACCATCCACCTCCGCTTCCTGCTTCACAAAATCAGCAGGTTCAGGACATGTCGATAATTCAACATGTTCAAGATCATTCCCAGCAACACCATCCACCGGTTCCTGCTTCCCATGCCTTCTGACTGGTAACTTTTGCAGGCAAGGGCCTGAAGCAGTATTCAACTCAACATCCACTTCTGAATTGTTCTCTGTTATTTGCTCAACATTTGAAAGGGAGAAAAGAAGAGGGTCATCTGCCGATACAAGTTCGTTCTCTGTAGAAATGATAGGAGTGATGGGTTTACACTCATTAAAGTTGGAAATGGTTCCTTGTCCCTGTTTCTGCAGCTTCCCAAACCGTTTCTTGCGCTTTTGCTCTCTTAGCTCAGGGTCCATGAAAGGACACTCAGGTCCTCTTATCCTTCGACACTTGCAACATTTAAACCCAACCACATCAGAAATCCTTGACTCCTCAAGTTCAACAGCTTCAGCATGGTACCACTCTGCAAAAAAGCACAATCATCAGAAACAAAAAATATATATATATTAAAAAAAAAAGAAAAATATATGACATAATGATCTACAACATACTTCCGCAAGATTCACAATGAATATACATTAGATCAGAATTATAGGGTTGTTCACACAGCTCACAAATAGGCTTCAAGAAATGGTTATCTGAACCACCCCTGCTGAGAATGTTTGCACATCTGAAGTCAATTCCAGTATCATCACTGTTCTTTTTTCTCCATATGACCCCCCAATTACACAACTTGCTTCGCTTTGTTGCTAAGCCAGATTGCTTTGTATCAGAACTTATTTCCTGAGTTCGGACAGAATTCTCCTTACTTCTGATAGAGGCCAGTGGTTTCATGGGTTGAATAGAACTTATAGCATGCATGCCTTTGGTGACTGCTGGTCCACTGTGACAGTCCCGTCCTTGCAAGGGCAGTGGAGTGGTAGGAGACTTGGTACTGATTTCATTTTGAGCAAGAACTTTGGCATGGTAACACTGCTTGCAAATGATCAAGCGCTCAACTCTACCATTCATATGCATTGAGCTTAAAGTACAGTCCTGATGACAATAACCTGATCACAAAAATGGCAAAACAAATCATTTAGACAGACATTCAAATACAAACTAACTCTGCTACAATAAACATAAAGGACCCCACAAAGAAAAAGGCAAACCACATCTGCTACTGGTATATCACTTGGATGTTGATATAATACTCGAAAGCCTTTATTCTCATATTTTCGTGTCTTGAAGAAACTCACTGGAAATAATGGATTTGGATGGCTATTGCATTGACAAAATTAAAGACAGATTCAGGGTTATCTCTTTAGGCCCAGTCCAACCAAACAATTAATGAAACCATAATCAATAATGAATTATCAAAAGCAGCTTTCCCTCAAGTGTCTATGATCACTGATTAATATCTTTTACCATGAATCCAAATTTTGCAAGAGAGGAACAAATTCACATTGCTATAACCACGGGCTCAAGTTTCCCCCAAGCTCAAAACTGCTCAATCAATTTCTGGTAAAGTTATAAGTTTCGGATTTCAGATTTTCTTCTATTTCCACTCATCAAGCTGCATACTTATTACATTTTAGATACGTTCATGCAATTACTGAAAACTTCTATACCTAAAGCCAATCAATATTACTAAACAGGATGATTGCTTCTATACTGCAAACATTACAGGTAATTCTCATAGTATTATTTATCCAACAAGACTGATTCACTTAGCAGAGAAATGCAAATCCAAATAAAACTGCTGGCAGCATACCCCTCAAACAAATAAAGTACAAACTTCCTCTCATTGCATGGGAAAATGAAAGTTAAATACAAAATAAAAAATCATGCACTTACGAACAAATGAAGACCTATAAACAATGGGAACTGGGAAGACCTATCTAAGCTTGACCTATCTCCTATATCACCTATAACAGAATGGGCTGTCCTTTTTCAGTCTATGAGATAATAGCAAAAATAATAAAAAGTACAACTGGATCATTGATAGGCAGACAGGCTAGCAAGCTACATGAATTTATGAACTTAATTCTCATATGTAGATGCTGAAAAATATTAGAAGAAATTATTTTAGGAACCCCAAAGATAAATTTGGGAAATATTGACTTTCAATAGAAAAGATAATTTAGAACAAGTTCTAAAGAGCGGTTAGCATACCTTGGCATGTGCCACACGTTATTGCATTCCTGATGATTGCATAAAAGAAAAGATAAATACACTTAGACCAAGTAGGTGAGAAAGCAGGAATTTCAAGATCAACAAAAATAATACATCGCAACGGTATAAAATATTTACCTGAGTAAAACATCAATTTCACATGAAGCACAAGAGCACTTCTCCGACTTATCTCTCTTAGATGCCAGATAAGCAAATATATTCCTACGGGAAGCTTTCAACTGCCTACTTTGTAACTCAGATAATTCACTGCAAGGCCTGTTAACTGATGGCAAAACCACATTACTCATTCTCTCTTCATATTCTTTGATCAAATATAAAGGGATGTGTGTTACAAGAAACCAATATTTCTCTTTTCTGTTTACAGTTTGCTCGATGGCAATTATGTTCTTCATGACACGTGAAGGAAGATGCTTTTGATTTCCGAAAGAAATCCCATATTGAATCTTGCTTTCCACGGTTTTCTTATCACAGATAATTGCATTTCTAAAAACAGATGCCTCTGTCTCTGTACCCTTTCCATCAAGGGCATTATGCTCAGGACGAACAAGATCAGTCCATCTCACATGAAGGTCTAGGCATCTAACCTGAACCAAAGTCCAATTGAATTTTGTTAAACTTCCTGACAGCATGCTGTTGGACATAGTAGTGAAAGGAATGGTTCATTCAAAAATATTAATTTAATGAGAAACCTGAAGTGCAAGCTGCGCTACGTTCTTACTCCTTTCAACTGCAGCTCTCCAAATTAATTGTCTACTTCTTTTAGGTATCTCAGAATCCTCAAAATAATGAACACCAGAAATCTTTCTCACACCACCTAATAAGTCACAAAACCATAAATTATTATTTTTCACTTTCATCGACTTACAATTATAAAATAGTATATTAAACTTTCTGCATTTCATACAAACAAATAATACCACCTTGTTGTGCAGCCTTTCTAACCATTGAGCCAGGCAAAATTGCTTTCTGGAATATATAAGTTGATAACTTCCTTCCTCGCCACCAAACAAAAGTTTTATCATCACAGTTGTCAACTGTAACTTCAGATGCAACAGACTGTTTCCCACGTCGCCTTCCACCTTGTCCACGTTTCTGTGGCAATCCTCCAATGGATGAAGTGCTTTGAATCACAGAAGATTCTACTAACCAATCATCATCCATTAGCTTGACCCAGTCCGCAGAAAGAGCAGTAATAGAAATGTTCTCTTCAAGCTGTATGTGGAAAACAAAAACCAAATCAACCAAAATATAAAGAATATATGCATGATGATGAATCCATACTGAGTATCTCCTACATCTGGAATCAGATAACAAGTTATACAGCAAAAGGCTTCTTACTGAATTTCATGCATTAGCTTACAACTCCAGAAAACATTTTTCAAGGACACAAGGGGGTTACACAAAAGTGTAAATTACTAACTAGAAGATTAAACCAAAGGATGTTACATAAATACTTCAAGAACTAAAGAGAAATTGAGACAAAACGTGATGAAGAAGTAAAGGAAGAGCAAGCAAAATAATTCACAAATCTATTGCCTTCTTAAACTACTAGCAGATCAAAAGTGAATGAGTGAGGACAGACCAGGCTAGATGTGAAACAAGCATGTTCTGCAAAGAAGAAATGAATAATAAAATTGGAAAAACTTCGATAATCCTGATAACCTATAACCCAAAGTTTAATTAGTAAGAAACCAACTATAATTTTGTTAAAGAATAGGCCAAAACTAATAATACACAAAGGAAAAGTACATAAACTAACACCTTCCACATCAGCTAGGTTCTAAAATAATCCAAAATTTTAAAGCATAAAATAAAGATAATTGGGGAAAGAAACCATTTAGGTGTAAGTGTCAATTTCTAAGCAGGCAGTATGAAAGGAAAGCTTCACCAGAAAAAAGGAAAAAAAATTCAAGATAAAGTGCTCTTAACAGATAAGTACGAAGGAAAATAATAAATATGTAAAACTCACATCAAGCAAGAGGGCTTTTATTCCATTACAGGTTGAAGCTTCTTCCATTTTTCTATGCCATTGTTTCCTATAACCTGGGCTTAAGAAGGGCCCACCAACAAGACCACGTAAGCTCTCCTCCATGTATAAAATATATGTCGCAATGCTAGGAAGGCAATCCTCTCCATTCTTTAGAGGAGGAAGGCCAAGAAGGATCTTGTTAGCACTTTTAGTGGCAGTGGAGACAGCAGAATTCAACATGCATCCTCTCCTGCTTGAACCTGGGGCCTTGCAAGAGTGACACCAGCCACACCTTTCCCTTGGAACCTCCAAAAACTTCTTTTCAGCACTTGGCCAGAAAAACCGTGACGCTGTTGATGAGAAAGCTTTTACTTGCAGGAAAATGTTACTCATAGATGTAACTTTTCTAGCACTGCCTGATTTGTTTACCTCAGAAACTTGACTTTCCTCTGATGAAAGAATAGCCAGCTTAGCAGCCGCAGTAGCGGCAAAATGCCCATGACTGTAGTGATTTACATAAGCATGTGGTTTAAAAGAAATTCCCATGTATGTATAACCAATTTCAGAATTTCTTGCATCCCTTCCAAAACCCACATGATTGCCCACTTTGCTCTGGCAAAATATATTTGCTTGAAAATTGATACAGTTTGCTGATCCACCATAACTGTCAGTACTGTTTCCTGAGGCACATGAAGTATGATCTATCACACTTGATCTGTCCACTAAGCTTTGGTGGGTTACATCAGAGGCAGCTTGCTGGCTAACTGAAGCAGCAGACATCGCAGAATCTATACAAATCTGCAAGGATAGATTCTTATTCACTGGAGGATGAACCTTCCCACCCACTGTCTCACCATTGCTCAAAGAGCCAGGTGGGTCAGTTTGGTTCATCGCATCCAAATAAGTATCTGGACATGAAATTCCCACATTGTCCACATTGCTTCCACTGAAACTACTTGCATTCTCAGCATCAACCGAATCCAAAAATCTATGACTTTCCTTTCCACAAGGCAGAAGTAATCCAGTAGAAAATTTTACATCTTCCTTTAAATCTGCTACATTGCCACCCATATCAAGTGGAGATAAAATATTTTCTGGGATATGCCAATGGTGTATAATTGCTTTGCATATGTCAAAGTATAATGTTTTATGTTGAATGGATGAAGAAAGCACTTGGAGGACTTTTGGAATGTCATTCAGATTGTAGTATCTGAGATATGGTTCTGTGTCAAGAGAAGTCTTGAGCCTGCAATTATGAAATTAAAAATTGTGAAAAAAAAATTAGAACGCATTGGAAAGCTAATCAGGGGAAAAAAAAAAGGGAGAAAAAAAAAAGGGGCCAAAAATATCATGCATATCGGCACACCGAGCAAATTAAGTCAAAGCCTGAAAGAAAATGGACAAGCAACTTAACAAAATAAAACTCTGTTCAAATGAGGAAACAGTTAAATCATAGGACAAAAAATAATTAGAGAATATCTCAAGTCAAAGACAAGAATGTGTTTCACAGACAGATAACGCCCAGAAGAAAGCAAACAGAAAAAGTTACTAGTGGAAATAGGTTTAAAAGCTTACACCAACAAGTGATTACAAGTACCCAAGAAGACTTGCCCATATATATCAACACCAAAAAGTTCTGCTCCTCTAAGTGATGTGTTTACGGTAATAGGTGGTCCCATTTTATCAATTGCACATTCTGGACAATACCAAGGCCCTTCTGGTATATACATTTTCATGACACCTATACATCTCGAATGATATGCAGATGGACACCCATCACAACAAAGCAATGTCCCATCCATGCCACAAAGACGGCACTCATCACTATTTCCATCTACATCAGCATCAGCACCGGCATTTCCTTCAGTACTTCTCAAACCTAAAGAATATGTTCTTGACGATGACTTGACCTCATGGCTTTCAGTAATGATCTCCATTGCCTCCCTCTCCTTGCATGCTGAAGTTTTAGAATATCTAGGATGAACTCTTCTAGGTCCTTTTTCAGAAGGATCAATTGCAACTGCATCAGGATCTGTTCCCACTTCCATTGCCTCACGCATTTCAATTTCAGCTCTCAGCTCTGCGTATTCTAATACATCGTCACATAGAAGTTGTAGAATTATCAACTTTCTGCTCACGGGTAAGGAATAGTACTCCCTCTCAGAGACATCTTCATAAAATCTTTTCCACTCGGGCACTCTTGCATATCCCATTACCATAAAATACTGGACCAAATAAACAGGCCAAGTCAGTGTATCAAGCAAGCTCCAATCAAGGTACCTGCAGATAAAGAATGTCAAAATAATTTTAAATTTCAATTGATGAATGCAAGCAACCGCGTTATTTATTCTCTTTTCTTTGCCTTTGGTTTTTTTTTTTTTTTTGCCCAGTTTGAGGGATGTATTATGTTGCCTTGAAAGTTGAATCCAAACATCTGTTCTGTTTTAAAGAGAACTCAAAGCCACTCTTAGTTGCTTTCAAAAAAGATTTATCAATTGTAGCATTAAAAGAATTTGGCAGTTTTACTCACCCAAAAAAGCAAAGATAGGCACTGATGGAGGATGGGAACAAGTCTTGATTTTCTTCAAATTTTTAAGGGCTAAGAGACCACCTTGCATTTTTAGCAGAAAAATAACAGTATGGTAGATTGTGGAGGAAAACATTTTTTTCCATAAAACATCCCAATCACACAACCATGAAATAATTAAACAAAATGACGTTAAAACCTAACTACCTTATGATGTGTGACAATATATATGCATACCTCAAGCATTTTGCTGCAATCTCTGAACCTTCTGAAGAGACTGTTTCAAGATGAGAACTCAATGCCCGCATCAAAGCAACATGAACAGCATCCAATAACGAGTTTGGACAGTAGCAATTTAATGACCCCACAAAATCATCCAATCCAAACGGGTTCAAAAACAAAACGATGCTAAATGACCTTAGAAAACCATACACAGAAAACACAAGTGAAACACACTCCTCCGGCACGCCAATTGTTCCCGAAGAAAGAGGCAACATCAGGGTTGGAATAAGAGGAGCCTCAGCCTCCAAAGACAAATCCCTGTCACGTGCATGGTCACAAGAATCACTCGAAGAATCAGCGTCATCATCGACTTGCTCCCCATCATTCTCGACAGTCATTCCACCACTCAACTCACTTAAAGCTGAAATTTCCGCACCATCAGCATCATTTTTCAAAACCTCTAATTTCTTCTTTTCCTCCAACTCATTGTCTTTTAGAATCCTGCTTAACACTAATTCATCTAATCTAACTTTTCTTCTACTCAAATCATCATCAAAATACGACTCTTCTAAAATCAACTCACGAAGCTCCCCACTGTCCATATCCTCAAAATCACCATCCTCATAATCTACTCTATACAATCCAGTATCATAGGAAACAATCTTCCCTAAATAAACGTTTTCCCCAAATTCCTTCAAAACGTATCGACCTACGAGGGCAATAGGTCTTGTCTCCAAGGCCCGCTTTTTAGTTTTGGAATTATTGCATTTCATATCAACAGCAGCACTTTCATTTTCTTCTTCTGGACTCCTACGTTTCCTCGGCCTACCTCTAGGCCTAGGTACCCTAGGCTCCATTGATAGATCGACCCGATAACAGATCGAATCGAGCCCTGGATTTGATAAAACTAGTTTCAAAACAGCCCCCTAGGGTTTCCAAGAAAGCTTTTTTTTTCCGTAATAAGGAACTGATTCGGCCTCCTTTTTTTGAGTTTTGCGTGATCTAGGGCTCTTGGAGATCCTTTAAGAGAAGTAATCAGTGAAGCGTAAATAAGTCAGTGATTTTTAGATATACACAAAAAATTAAAATTCGCGGTAAGGAATCAGAGTAATTTTTTGACAACGAAATGCAATTATG
>JBBYHL010269431.1:0-25192 GCA_038381835.1 Adansonia madagascariensis
CTACTTCATCTGGTTTGTTTTTCCAGTAGAATTAACTTAAAATTACCTTAAAAATTAAAGAAAAATTCTTAGAAATTCTCTTTCATTCTCGTCCAAACAAAAAGTCAATCAAAGCCTTTTTCAATTTCACTTTTAACATATTTCTATGTTACTAAATCACAAAACTCACAAGCAATTTAATGTCAACAATAAGTAAAATTAATTTTACAAGAATTCAAACTAAACTAATAAAGATGATTATGGAAATTGTGTCATTGCTTTGGCTTCCCAAATTGGTATTTATACCATTAACTCAAACTATTATGAAACTCACAATAAGGAAAATAATCTAAGTGAAAATCAAAGTGGAAATTAAAAGGTTGAAAAATAACATAGCAAAAGAACTAGAATATCTTCCAAGTACTGTTGTTTTCTTCTTTTCTTTCCTTTCTTGTCGTAAGGTTGCCAAAAATAGAAGTAAGATATATGAAAATCAACTTGAAACTTAAAGAAAACTTTTGAATCCTTGAAAAAAAATCCCTCAGCCAAGCATGGATTTTCCATCCAAAAAACCATCCAACACGTAACCACCTAATCTAAAAAACCACTTATCCAGCATGAAAGGCCAGCTATTCATTAATGTGGCAATCAATTAATTTACATGAAGGCCACATTTAATAACTAAAATAATAAAATAAAATAAAGAATACAATGAAATGAAAATTAATTTTATTAATTTAAATGAAATCAAAATGTGTAATTATTAAAGAATTTAATTTGGAAAGATTTTAAAGTGCTATGCACTAATTTCCTAAAATGTGTGAATAAATTGGTAAATTTAAGAACAAATTGTACATAAAATATTTTAATTTACACATATAAATTTAATAAAATTTAAATCAAAATTTATTTGAAACTTAATTTGACATCTCATGGAATTAATACTGATGCAGACTTTTTCTCCATAATTTTTTTAAAAAGAATATTAGCATAAATACCTTAATTGATAAAAATCAATGGCAACTGACTTGCAGGTTTTTCAAAAATATTGTAAAAAATTTCTAAAGATGAGACTTTTGACCTTGATATCACATTTAAAAATAAATTCAAAAAATTTTAAAAAAAATTTAAAAGCTAATTTCTCTCCACGATATTCATCTTTTTTATATAGATTTTGTTCACTATGAACCTTAAAATTGCAATTTTTTGGTCGCATGCACAAATGGTCATCCTAAAATGACTAAATAAGCCTTACAAGGGCTGAACCATGCAAAAAAGGTTAACCCCCACTAAGACGATTGCTCGATTCTTGATCTCATATATTTCAAACTATCAAAAAAAGGGCCCCGATGAAATTAGTGTCTATAGTTGCTTCTCTTTGGCCGTTGTTGAGAATCAAGAATAGGGCAAAAACCATAGATAACCTTTCATTTGGACTGTAGGATTTTTATAAAAATTAAATTTAAACAAATATGTAAGAAAAGATTATGATGGAGAATTCAAGGTTTAGAGATAACCAAGGACAAAATCTTAAGTTGAAAAAGGTGAAGAAGGTAAAACCTTAATCACGAAAATTGACCAAGGTGAAACCATAATAGTTAAAGTAGATGACTAGGGTGAAACCTTTGGTCAAATAGGTGGTTAAGGTGAAACATTCAACCAAAAAGATTGACTATGACAGAACTATAATAATAATAAAAAATGACGAAGGTTAAACCTATTAGTCAAAAAGATTGACTAGGGTGAAACCATAATGGTTAAAAAGATAGTCCATCTGGATGAAGACAATGTCTAATTTTTGACCCATTTAACAAGATACAAGTCCTAACTTTTAATCTTAAGGAAACATGCATACCTAAATAGTTATCCTTTTCCCAATATCTCATCAGTCTTTTATTGGAAGGAAATCTTAGGCTCATGCATATTGATATAGGTATAAATATTTAATTAGAATTAACAATAAACAATGGAATTAAATAAAGAAATACTTGGATTTTTTATGCCAATGGTGCATATTTAAGATAGGTTCACACTTTTAGTCTTATTTTCGCGCCTTTAGAGGTCACTAGGATACTTTTTGTCAAAGGTATACCTTAATGGTGCTTTAGTAATTTTGCATTAGAGCCAAGTCCTATGTGTTTAATGTGATACTTTCATGTCAAAAGTACACATGAGGAACAGGTTCATCATACTGGACCATTTTTAGGTCTTAGGACTAATATTCTTAATAAAATCGAATATATATTTTTTTAAATTAAGGGAATGTCTCTTAGTTAAATTAATACATGGAATTTCTACTAGAATATGTGAGGGGTTCTATGGATTACTTTAATAACGAGACACCCTTTTGAAAATGAAAGTCAAAATTTTTCAATTTTTGTAAAAGTAAAAACATTTTGTTTTCCACAGGTTCTCCAATGGGGTGCGAAAGAGATTAATAAAAATTTTCATATCCTCTTGGTTTTCCAGTATAGAAGATATTTTGCTTTTCAAAAATAATAATACTCGACTTTCTCAGAATAATAAATTTGGTTTGTAAAATTTAATTTTTGAAATATGAGAATTATAATTAAATATTAAATATTAAAATTGAATAAAAATCAAATTTATGTTAAGACATGATTAATAAGGTACTGATTATCGGGTATCACAAGAAGGTCGATCCTTAGATGTGATTGTAATTGACTCTTGGACCCTTTTATGCGATATCTGGTATGAGCGCAGACCTCAGAGTTTGTTTTTATGGGTTTCATAATCTTTAAAATATAAACTCTGACTCATAATTCTTAAAATATAAACTCCGGCAGGTAACTAATCTCACCTGGCCAAAATTCATTGGTGGTGACTCTAAGTAAATGGTCGTTTCATAAAAATTATTTAAGTTGAGTGAGCGATTCATCTCAACAACTGAGTCCCCAAATCCAAAAATAGAGAATAATAATGATATGGCCCCAAATGAAAGAAAAATAATGATATAGAAATAGATATAGAAACAAAGGGACATTTGCCATTTTAAGTCGAGCCGATAAGGATTTGTATCGGCCATGTTGCGATAATTGCTTTGTTATATAATTGCTTTGTTATATAATTGCTTATTAGAGAGGCCTTGGATTAATTTTATGGGGCAGTGCCATCATTTGTTGCATCAGAAACCAATATTTATTATTGAAAACAAGGTTATTAACATTAGAAGGGAAAAAGATATCATTGCTGCTACTTTAACTGATGCCCCATATATTAAGTCTAATAAGGATATATAAGAATCATTTTTTCAGTCTTTTGAATTCGTCAATGCTACCTATGCTGGAGAAGGTTGCCAATGTTTAAGCCCATTTATCAAGAAATACCTAAATAGGCTTGAAGTTAACCATTGGTAAAAGAGCCTAAGTTTGAAAAGGGCTATGAAAACATCTTCAAGGCATCGCTAGAACTCTTAAAGTCATCAATAAAACCAATAAGTGAGGCTTAGGATTTAAGCCTAATGCACAACAGTAAAGGAAGAAAGCTTAAAAAGGTCAAGAAAAAAAGATTGCCCACTTATTAGGTCGAGATTTATGATGGGAATCGATGGTGTTTGCATTATTGTAGGAAAGTTTCATCCAGGAAAATGTATGAATCCAAATCAGGGGAAAGTACTGGTTCTGAAGATGTTAGTGTCATTCTAAAAAGAGCATTTAGGAACTTCTTCATTAATGCCTTTGATGAGTTGAGAACATAAGTGATAAATCATGATATTTTTCTGTTCCTACCAGGATTTGTTCTAAGAAATTTGACTAAAACTGAGATTCATGTACTGTTTGAATCTAATTTAAAGTACTGCTATAGACTAAAGCTATATGCTTTTGCCCAAGAACATTATAGGATCCTTTATATGGCATCTTTTTATTAAGTATTGTTAATAGAAATGAGTAAGCATAATCAATTTCATCTCTTGTGTCTCATTTTTACTTTTTTTCCAATTCTCAAATATTTTTATACATATTTTTTGCCTATAGTGTTCCTTTTTTCATATTTTTAGGTGCTTAGATGAAAATCACATGAATAATCTTGTCGAGATTCCAAAGATCGATTTTAAGCAATGGATCTACATCGGTGAGGTTGATTTTAAGAAGGATTTCAAATAAGTCCCATGTCACTAAATCTTTTAAGGTTGATTAAGCTAAAGGAGAAAGAAATCTTACCTTATAAGGAATCGATTGAAATCATAAACCTAGCCACAGAGGAAAATTGAAAAGAGATCATGATCGAAACCTCGATAAACCTTTTAACCCGAACCAAGTTAATAACTCTTCTTCAAGAATACTAGGATGTGTTTGTCTAGTCCTACCAAGGCATGCTTAGGCTAGACACTAACATAGTGGTCCATAAACTTCCCCTCAAACCTAAATGTAAGCCAGTGCAACATAAGCTAAGTAGAATGAAACCAAATATGCTTTTAAAAATCAAGGAAGAGGTGAAAAGGCAATTCGAGGTAAGATTCCTCAAAGTAACTAAGTATCTGAAATGGGTGGCCAATATACTCTTGGTTCCTCAAAAGAATGGCAGGGTTTTGATATGTGTTGATTATCAAGTTTTAAACAGGGTAGTCCAAAAAACAACTTCCTTTTGCCCCTATTGACACTCTAGTGACAACACTGTAAAAAATTCTCTGTTCTCTTACTTCGATGGGTTTTTGACGAATAATTAGATCAAGATGACACCAAATGACATGCACAAACCACTTTTTTTTACTATGTAGAGACGTTCTGCTACAAGGTCATGCTTTTTAGGCTTAAGAATGCTGGGCCAAAATATCAGAAAACAATGGTGACATTATTTTATGTCCTAATGCATAAAGAGATAGAGGTCTATGTGGATGATATGATTGCCGCTAATCTTCATAAACTCTTTAAATAGCTCTGTGAATACTTACCGAAGCTAATCTTGTTGATGCACTTTTAGCATCATTTCTAACAAGTTATTGGGTTTCATTATTTGCAAGAGAGGGATAAAGGTCAACCCAGATAAAATTAAGGCTATCCAAAATCTAACACCACCTCTTACCTAAAAATGGGCATGGAGATTTCTAAGAAGACTAAACTATATCACCAAATTTATATCCCAATTGACAAATGTGATATGATTTTCTAACTTTTTCGAAAATGGAACACGAGAGAATGGAATAAAGAGTGTTAAGATGCTTTTAATAGAGTCAAGCACTACGTTTCTATCCTGCCAGTGCTAATACCACCAGTTCGTAATTGACCCTTAATCCTGTACTTATCAATTTTTGACAAGTTTATGGGCTATTTATTGGGCCAACATGATGAGTTTAGCCAAAAAGAACAAGCTATCTACTATCTGAGAAAAAAGTTCATGAGTGTGAAAACAACTATTTAGTCGTTGAGAAACCATGTTGTGCTCTAGCTTGGACCACCCAGAGGCTAAGATGATACATGCTATACCACATGACGTGGGCATTTAGGAAGCTCGATCCTCTCAAATACCTATGTGAGGCCCCCCATCTTGCTAGAAAGTTAGCTAGATGGCAAGTTTTACTCTCTAAATATGATATCATATATACGAACTAGAAGTTATTAAAGGTAGTGCGATAGCCAACTTGTTAGAAAGCTGAGCAGCGACTGACTATGAACTACCAGCTTTTGAATTCCCAAATGAGAACTTAATCTGCATATTCGAGGAAAACAAAACCACTAAACTCAGATAATCCTAGAAAATGTACTTTGATGGAGCTTTAAATGCATTAAAGCATGGAATTTGGACAATTTTAGTTTCACTTAATGGAATATGAAGTATGGGTCATAAGACTCCAAGCATCATCGAAAAAAGTTTTAGAATTTACAAGTTTTTACATATTTAGCCATACTAATCCATCAGTTTTGAGGAGAGTGGGAAACTCATGATACCAAGTTAGTTGACTACGAAACTAATGTCTGAATTAATAGAAAAATTTAATGAAATCAGCTTCTAGCATTTGCCTCAAAATAAAAAACTAAATGGTTGACACTGTGGCGACCTTGGCTTTAATGTTCAAAGTAAATTGAGAATCAAAGGTCACATCTATCAAATAAGCATCTATTGTCACAATTTGGCTAGGACATGAATATCTACCCGTCGGACTTAAAGACACATGAACCCATTGTTTCTCTATATATTTATTTTTTTTTTTGTTTAGGGATGAAGTCATCGAGATGAATCGGTCACTTGACTTAACCTTAAATAGTTGTCGTTAGATGAGAATTTAATCTTAAAGTCACAGAATCTTCAAAAATGAACTCTAATTCAAATGATTCGTTTGAAAAGGTTTGGGGACTGGTTACAACCATGAATTAGGATCGATCCATCTCATGATGCTCGAAAATCGATACCTTTTCAATTATGTGTTAACTTAAGTCTTGATTTTTATTTGGTTTTGGTATCTGGTGTTTAATGATAATTCCCATATTTCAAGATTTTTCCTAAGCTAAATTTATTATCCCTTTTAAAAAAAAATCAAGTTTTTAATATTTTTACGAAATTCAAAAATTTTTGATTTTAATCATTTTGAAGAAAGTATACCTTTGTTTAAAATAATTGATGAGGCAACTTTTATATATTGGAAGTGCACTTATGGACTATTTTAACTTGGGGATACTACCTTAATTTTTTTTTTTAAATCCCAGTTTGGCAAAATAATAATAAAACATTCCCTAGGACTTGGTTTTGACAAAGAGTATGAAACTAGATTCTAAAGACTTGTCAAAGAGACCAAAATTTTCCCTAAAGCATACCTTCGACATTAAAGTATCTCTATAACTCTAACAGACTTGGTTTTAATATAAAATTAGTAAAATGCCCCCTTAAAATACCTTCAACATGAAACTATTTTGGTAACCCTAATAGACTCGATGATGACATGAAATGACAAACCTATCCCTAAAACACACTTTCCACATGAAAGTATACTAATGACCTTAAAAAATTTAGTTCTAAGATAAAATTACTAAAATGCCTTTAAAAATTTACCTTCAACATGAAAGTATCCTAGTAACCCTAAAAGACTCAATGATAACATGTAATGACAAATCATACCCTAAATAGGCAATCCGTATGACATATGTGACCTAAATGACAAAATTACAAGTAGGTCTTTAAACATTTTAAAATTTACACTTTTACCCCAAAGTAGCCTGAAATGCTAGAAAAATTTCTAACACATCCTAAATGCTCTAAATGGATAATTTAGTTTTGGAATAACTTAAACAGCCTGAAAGTGGAAGATTTTGCTAAATGGTTTTAAACTTCTTAGATTTAAAATTTCATCCGTAATGACTTAACATGCATAAACAAACACTAGAACCAGTCAAAACGCACAAAAATTTTACATAATGAACCTTAAACCATTTGACCCAATATCTATGGCCTTAAAAAATTTCAAAATTTACAATTTAGCCCTAAAATTTCAAAAATTACAAAAAAAAGCAAAATATAAATAAGCATCTAATGTATCCAAAACACATAAAAGTGACCTAAAATTAGCCCATGAGCATTTGGCCAAACTTAAACACACCATACAACAAGTTTCACAAAAGTTGTAAACTAGTTCTTAGACTTTCTAAAATTATAAAATGGCCCTAAAAATAAAAAACTTTGCAAAATAACACCTTTATCATTTAGTCAAGTAAAAAATTCCTAAATAGGTTTGAAAAATATGTGAAAATCATAATTTGTCCTCTAAAAGTCATATTAACACTAAATTTGTTAAGAATGCAGTAAGAATGAAAGAGACTATGATGTATTTCATTAATTTTTAAACTTATTTATACATATATTTGATACTTCATTATATCATTACTATACCATCCTTATTTAAATACATGTTGAAGTAAACGTAAGTAGACATGACTCATTGATTATTTTGCTTATACCTTTAGAATGTTGCATACAATGGACTTTATATTCGAAAAGACAACATTCTAAGGTAAGTAGTCTAAATTCATAGTCTGTAGTCTATGGGGTTAATGTGAGCAATTAACTTATGTTATGAATATTACGTCATCTAAATCTAATAGGAGACATGACTTGTCGTTAAAAGGAAATTCCAAGCTCATGCATATCGATATAATTATAAAAATTTAATTAGAATTTAACATACGTAGCATAATTAAACAAAGAAACACTCAAATTTCCTCAGGATCTTTTGGATGTACATGTGTGCAGACTATAATTTAAAAACATAGATATGTTAGAAATCATACCTACTTAGAGACTCGTAACTCTAAGCATGTCAATCCTTACATAAATGCACCATGGGTTGATTACTGTGATCTCTTTTTGAGGCCAAAAGTAGTCTAACTGTCCTACTTCTAATGGTGATACATACAGATGCCTATTAGAGCCTTCCTGAGGTCTAGTGGTTCTCTAATCCTAGCTGGAAAGTTTCTCAAGCCTTAACCAAAAGATATATAGCTAACAAGTTTAGATTTTAAGTGATTTGGGAATAATTCGCTTGCCTGTTGCACTAAAGAGAAGAAAAATGACTCATAGGGAAGTAGCTATTTTACACAGATGCACGTAAACGAATCTAAAATTCTCAATTTTTGATTTCAATTGATAACTTTAGATAGAAAATTGATTTTCCATCTTTCGTGGTGATCAAAAACACTTTCTGATAACTTAGGATGCAAATCTGCAGAATTAGGCTTAGGGAAATAGAAATTTTAGGATTTAGCCAATTTTACAACTTTTGTGAAACATTAATCTCCCAATGCTAAAAAACTATTTTTATAATTTTGTTGTGTTAAGAATGATTCAAGAACACTAAAAAAATCCATGAAAACACAAAAAGAGCTTAGGAAAGCATAGGTGTTAAGCAAAAACCATAAGAAGTCTAGGATTGGTTCCTAAGGTTTTTCTAATGCTTCAATCAGCCAAAAAGCCTTAATACTAGCTTGAGCTTAACTATTGGGTTAACTGAGCTCATTACTAATACCAAAAAGGTAGCCCTAGTTTAGAGTGTTTTTTGGAGCCCAGTTAAAACTATTTTAATTAGCTTGTCCAAGATTGGGCCTTAATATTAACTTATTAACATTTTAGCCTAAAAGCACACCAATGATTGCTATTCCTTGCACCTAGCCCATTTATAAGCCTAACTTGGAGTAGTTCATAAGTAAACTCTCTTGATTTGATAATTAGGGCTTTTAGCCTAATATTTAAATTTACATGTTGGATAATTTAATTCATAATTAAAATTTCTAATCCAAGTAAAATAATTTTACTTCATATAAATAATATTAAATAATTATCAAATAATTAATTTTTTAAATACAATTATTTGGCTTTATCTAATAAAATCCCTAAACCATGTCTACTAGAGACATTATCTATTTAGGACATTCTTATCTTTATTGCCATATTAAGGCATCTCTAATTAGATTTCACAAATCTAATTTATCTCTTGAACTTATTCAATTAAGTGCTTTCGTTATATCTTTTATTTAATTATGTATCACATAACTAAATCCTGGTTTTGATCTAGTAGATCGTCTTATTATGTGTGACCTATTAGGCTTCTATCATAATGGTAATAAATATAATTACCCAACTAAGTGATTTATATTTATAGACTAAGACATGCCTCTGGCATCATGGCTACCTGGGATACAGAAAGAGATAATATGACATTTTTAGAAATCTTTTAGTAGATAGCCTCTTAGTGTACTTCAATTTTTTCACCAAATATCCCAACAGAGCATGAACATGGTACAGTGTCTACTTATGTATCAATCCATACTAGTTCCTTCAGCTTTCGATTAACCTTATGAGTTTAGAGAAGCAATTTCTCCTAAATTAGTCATGCTTTACCAAATGATTTTATCAAGTTAACTAAAGCCAAGGACATATGAGATATGTCACTTGAAGTAGTGAATTCTCTCTGGATCACTCATTTATCTACCATATGATTCATGTCATATCAATGTACTTTACCTTAAATATCCATCCACTGTGAACCCATTTTAGATAAATTAAAGTATAACACTCCTCAGACAAGATGACCTGGTATCATAAGTTTGAAGACTAGTATGCACAACTAGTAAATGAGAACATATTCTATAAACACTTGAATGACTTATACCAAATGGAGTTCTCATATAGGCCATGTTCAATGAATTATTTCTATAAAACAAGCACCTATATGCTACCTAAAAGTATCTCTATACTTCAAGTTCTATAGGATCAAAGAGTTGCATGCATCAAATGCATGGGAACTTAGTATATGCTAGTCTCTATGCATTGTTAATACCCTGTCTTGACAATACTATAACTAGGAAAATTTTTAAAAATATAGCTTTGATGCATAAGGATTTCGTTATCCTAACTTATTACTAACTTTGCAAGGCCATTGTGTTTCATGGGCTTCATCCAATTAGCATTTGCATGATTGTCAATCACACCACTAACATTAAAGAAAACCTTGAATCGCTAACATAAGTGATTGGTTTGTATTATTAACTATTATATGCCTTATCCTATCCAATTGGCTCTACGGTATACACTAATAGTCTTAGCCATCTAAAGCGAACCGACTCCTAACTGAGACATAGATGTATTGCCTAAAGGTATACAATGGATTAAACCAAAGTGCAATTAATCCATTAATAAGTTTGTTTACTTAGATTAATTCAATTTTGATATTCATTGTGTAATTACCTAAATCCTGAGCACATAATTAATTGCACGTGTATAACTTGTATGCTTTGACGTTCCAAAGGCTAAGGTGTCTTAAAGTAGTAAGCTACTAGACCAATTTGTTAGGTATATGACTTATACTCGATGAGAGCTTTGCTTATAAATATGGAATTATTGCTCCTACAAAGAGTTAAGGTTATCCTCTTAAAAGGCATTGTACGGAAATGAATGGGGCCTTGGTCATTTGTATACCAAATGATAAATTGTTCACTTATGATGAACAATCATTTTCATGTAGAAAGTATAATGGAACTTTAAGATAATGTGATCAAGTAGGTAAAATAGACTTTTACCTTAAGTTGATCATGGATATTATTTAAGGGTATTGCATAAATGGCAAGGTCATTGGACTAAAAGGTTGTTTATAAAGCTTACGTAATACGTATATAACTAAGGGTGTAGTCTTAGGTCTTTAGTGTATGACACTGAGATTAATAATTATGTGATTATTTATTTGATATATAATAATTAATACGTAGACTATTAGAGTCTAATTATATTTGTTCAATTAGTCCCTCCACTAGCTCAACATAATTCCTTAATGGATGATTATTGATTGGAATACCCAAAGTCGAAAGATTCTCAATATGGTGAAATGGTGTGTTAGATACACTCCCTTTAGGGGTGTATGTGTTTTAGTAAACAATAAAAAAAATTTTTCATATTATTTATTTAGAATATATTTTAATTTGATTAATATTTATTTAAGACAAGAACTAGTAGTTTAAATTAATTATATTTATCTTTTGATAGATAAAAGATTTAATTTAAATAAAATAGATATGAAAATTTAATTATTTATATAGTTAATTTAATATCTATAAAGTCTTGTTTAAATATATATTTATGAATTAATATGAATAATATTCTAAATAAACTAGGAAAAATTATTTATTTATTTATTTTAATTTGTGATTTAATTGATTATTTTACTATAGTCAATTTTATTTTGATAACTATTACATAATTATTCTATTAGAATAAAATTGTCATGATTTTATCTCGAATTGGAATTAGTGTTATGAAAAATTATCTGGTTAAATAAAATTAATAGTTTAATAAAAATTACATTAAGTGTTTAAGTTAAACATCTTAAACTTCTTAAAACATATTGGGTTAAAATAATGTTTGGCAACATTTAGGCTTGGCTTAAATTAAGGCTAATATCTGTACTAGTGAGGGTGGCCAGTAGGGTTTTAAAGACATGGTAAAATAATTATTTTAATTGAAAAATTAAAAATTAAAACTTCCTTGTTTACCTAATATAAATAAGAGGCAACAGCCCAGGGTTAAAAAATGACCATGGTGCCACAACAGGATCTCTTATCATAACATCTTGTGATTCTAAACCTGTTGGCTCAAGGTAGTCTAGAAGGAGAATCAAGCTATACAAATCTAAAGTTGATTGAGACAAAGAGTGCCCACACAGTCTACCATCTAGGAGTTGGAAAATAGTAGAGAAGGTTAGTTGGTTGAAGTTTCGTACGGATTCACTCTAGGAATTCTGGGATGGCATCTAAAAATCTAAAATTCAAGTAATTGATTATGGTGTTTTATAGGATATGACTACTATACATTTTTAAAAATTTTTAAAATTCAGCTACTTCATCTGGTTTGTTTTTCCAGTAGAATTAACTTAAAATTACCTTAAAAATTAAAGAAAAATTCTTAGAAATTCTCTTTCATTCTCAGCTAAACAAAAAGTCAATCAAAACATTTTTCAATTTCGCATTTAACATATTTCTATGTTACTAAATCATAAAACTCACAAGCAATTTAATGTCAACAATAAGTAAAATTAATTTTACAAGAATTCAAACTAAACTAATAAAGAAGATTATGGAAATTGGGTCATTGCTTTGGCTTCCTAAATTGGGATTTATACCATTAACTCAAACTATTATGAAACTCACAACAAGGAAAATAATCTAACTGAAAATCAAAGTGGAAATTAAAAGGTTGAAAATAAGATAGCAAACGAACCAAATATCTTCCAAGTATTGTTGTTTTCTTCTTTTCTTTCCTTTCTTGTCATAAGGTTGCCAAAAATAGAAGTAAGATATATGAAAATCAACTTGAAACTCAAAGAAAACTTTTGAATCCTTGAAAAAAAATCCCTCAGCCAAGCATGGATTTTCCATCCAAAAAACCATCCAACACGCAACCACCTAATTCAAAAATCCACTTATCCAGCATGAAAGGCCAGCTATTCATTAATGTGGTAATCAATTAATTTACATGAGGGCCATATTTAATAACTAAAATAAATAAAATAAAATAAATAATATAATGAAATGAAAATTAATTTGATTAATTTAAATGAAAACAAAATGTGTAATTATTAAAGAATTTAATTTGGAAAGATTTTAAAGTGCTATATACTAATTTCCTAAAATGTGTGAATAAATTGGTAAATTTAAGAACAAATTGTACACAAAATATTTTAATTTACATATATAAATTTAATAAAATTAAAATCAAAATTTATTTGAAACTTAATCTGACATCTCATGGAATTAATACCGATACTAACTTTTCTCCATAATTTTTTATTTTTAAAAAGAATATTAGCATAAATACCTTAATTGATAAAAATCAATGGCAACTGAATTGCAGGTTTTTCAAAAATATTATAAAAAATTTCTGAAGATGAGACATTGACCTTGATATCACATCTAAAAATAAATTCCAAAAATCCTAAAAAAAAAATTAAAAGCTAATTTCTCTCCACGATATTCATCTTTTTTATCTAGATTTTGTTCACTATGAACCTTGAAATTGCAATTTTTTGGTAGCATGCACAAACGGTCATCCTAAAATGACCAAATAAGCCTTAAAAGGGCTGAACCACATGAAAAAGGTTAACTCCCACTGGGACAATTGCTCGATTCTTGATCATAGATATTTTAAACTATCAAAAAAAGGGCCAAGATGAAATTAATATCTATAATTGCCTCTCTTTGACTGTTGTTAAGAATCAAGAATAGGGCAAAGACCATAGATAACCTTTCATTTGGACTGTGGGAGTTTTTAAAAAATTAAATTTAAATAAATATGTAAAAAAAGATTATGATGGAGAATTCAAGGTTTAGAGATAACCAAGGACAAAATCTTAAGTTAAAAAAGGTGACGAAGGCAAAACCTTAATCGCGAAGATTGACCAAGGTGAAACCATAATAGTTAAAGAAGATGACTAAGGTGAAACCTTTAGTCAAATAGGTGGTTAAGGTGAAACCTTCAACCAGAAAGATTGACTTAGACAGAACTATAATAGTAAAAGAAAATGACTAAGGTGAAACCTATTAGTCAAAAAGATTGACTAGGATGAAACCATAATAGTTAAAAAGATAGTCCATCCGGACGAAGACAATGTCTAATTTTTGACCCGTTTAACAGGATACAGGTCTTAACTTTTAATCTTAAAGAAATAGGCATACCTAAATAGTTATCCCTTTCCCAATATCTTATTAGTCTTTTATTGGAAGGAAATCTTAGGCTCATGCATATTGATATATGCATAAATATTTAATTAGAATTAACCATAAACAATGGAATTAAATAAAGAAACACTCAAATTTTCTCATGATCTTAGGAAGAGATGTACATATGATTGGATTATAATTTAAAACATATATATGATAGAAATCGTACCTACTTAGAGACTTACTCTAGATGTGTCAATCCTCAAATGACACACCATGGGTTGATTACTATGATCTCTTCTTGAGGCTAAAAGTAGTCCAAGTTTTCTACATCTAATTGATTGCAGCACAGTTCTCATGTGCCAGTCCTGTATACTAGTCCCCAAACTTGTGTACTAGGTCATCTCGTATGAGGAGTGTTATACTTAGATTTATCTAAAATGAGTCCATAATGGATAGATACTTAAGGTAAGGTACGTTAGGTATAACATGAATCATATGGTGGATGAATAAGTGATCTAGAAAAGATTCACCACCTCGAAAAACATTAGAGACATATCTTATTTGTTCATGGCTTTGGTTAACTTAATAAAGTCATTAGCTAATGCATGATAGGTTTAGGCAAAATTATTTCTCTTAATTCATAAAGTCAATCATAAGCTGCAGGAACTAATATGGACTGAGGTATAACATGAATCATATGGTTGACAAATAAGTGATCTAGAAAAGATTCACCGCCCCAAGAAACATTAGAGACATATCTCATTTGTTCTTGGCTTTGGTTAACTTGATAAAGTCATTAGTTAATGCATAATGGGTTTAGGAGAAATTGTTTCTCTAAATTCATAAAGTTAAACATAAGCTGCAGGAACTAATATGGACTGATACATGAGTAAATAGTACACCATGCTCGTGGTCTTTCTAAGATATCTAGTGAAAGTACCAAAGTACACTAAGAGGTTGGTTATTAAAAGGTTACTTAAAAAGTTCATATTGACTTTTTCTGCATACCAGGTGGCCATGATATCTCGTTAAATTCCAGTCTTAGCCTATAATTTAAATATGCTTAATTGGGTAATTATATTTATTACTATTATAATGAAAGCCTACTGGGTCACACATAATAAGATGATCAATTGGATTAAAATCAGGATTTAATTAATTATGACTTAGTTAAATAGAAGGTATAATAAAATGGACTTAATTGAATAGGTTTAATTAAAAATAATTTAAGACATAGATTAGATTTTGTGAAATCTAATTAAAGATGTCCTAATATGGCAATAAAGACAAGAATGTTTTGTCAAGATAATGTCTATTTGTAGGCATGGTTTTAGAGATAATATTAAATAAAGCCAAATAATTATATTTGGATAATTAAATAATTATTTTATAATTATTTAATTAATTATGTAATATTCTTATATGAAGTAAAATTGTTTTCCTTGGTTAGAAAATTTAATTATGAATTAAATTATCTAACTTGTAATTAAGGGGTTGGGCTAAAAACCTTAATTATCAAGTCAAGAGAGTTTAGTTGTAAACTACTCCAAATTAGGTTTGCTAATAGGCTTGGCTTATGAAATAGCTATCTTTGGTGTGCTATTAGGTTAAAATATTAATAAGTTGCTATTAAGGCCCAATCTTAGATAAGCTAGTTAAAGTAGTTTTAACTGGGTTTTATGGAACACTCTAAAGAGGGGCTATCTTCTGGGTATGTTTGTAATGGGCTCAATTGACTCAATAATCATGTTTAACTAAGATGTATTTAAATAAATATTTAAGGCTTTTTGGTTGAGTGTAGCATCTAGAAAACCTTAGGTGTCAACCTTTCTAGTTTATTAAGGGTTTGGCAGGTTCCCATGTACTTTCATAAGGGTGTCTTAGCGTAAAAGTGGTTTGTAAGTGATCTAAAATTGTTTTCAATTATAACAATGGTAGAAAATCAGCTTTCTATCCTAGAGGAATCAACCAAAATAAAAAATTGAAATTTTTGGATTTATTTACTGTGCTATGCATAAAATAGCTACTTCCTTGCAGAGTTATTTTTTTCTTTCAGCACAATAAATGTGGTAATTATTCTCAGATCACTTCAGATTTGAACTTGTTGTCTATATTCTTTGAGGCTTTAGAAGCCTTTTGGCTAGCACCGAAAACCACTAGACCTCATGAAGGCTCTAGTAGACATCTGTGTGGATCAATGTTAGAGTCAAAACACTTGGACTACTTTTGGTCTCAAAAGGAGATCTTAATAATCAACGCATGGAGATCTTAATAATCAACACATGATGCATTCGTGCATGGATTGTCACACATAGAGTTATGAGTCTTTAATTAGGTATGATTTCTAGCATATCTAAGTTTTTAAATTGCATTCCGATCACATGTACATCTCTTCCTAAGATCTTGAGGACATTTAGACGTTTCTTTGTTTGATTGCATAGCGTATATTTAATTATGATTAAATTTTTATACCTATATTGATCTCCATGAGCTTGAGATTTCTTTTTTCATAAATAAAGACTAAAACATGTAAAAAAAACATATGGAAATTTTAGATAATGACCCTTGAACCATTCAAACAATACCTGTGGCCTTAAAATTTTTTCTAAATTTACAATCTAGCCCTTAAATTTTTAAAATTACAAAACACCCCAAAGAAAACAAAAATGGCAAAAAAGCATTAAATGCATCTAAAACACATAAAAGTGACCTGAAATTATCTTAGGAGCATTTAGCCAAATCTAAAGATGTCACGCAACAAATTTTACAAAATTACAAATTGGTCCTTAGACTTTTTAAAATTATAAAATGACCTTAAAATAAAAAAATTGCAAAATGGCACTTTTATCATTCGGCCAAGTCAAAAATTTTCCTAAATGAGTTTGAAAAAAATATGCAAAAATTATAATTTATCCCTTAAAAGTCATATTTTAACTTAAAATTACCGTAAAAATTAAAGGAAAATTCCTAAAATTCTTTTTTATTCTCAGCTAAACCAAAAATCAAAACATTTTTCAATTTCACTTTTAGTAGTATTTCTATATTACTAAATTAGAGAACTCATCAGCACTTTAATGACAACTCTAATTAAAATTAATTTTACATGAATTTAAGCTAAATTAATAAAGAAAATTATGAAAATTGGATCATTGCTTCAAAGTTTGGGTTCCAAAATTGGTATTTTTACCATTAACTCAAATTATCATGAAGCTCACAATAATAAAAAGAATCAAAGTAAAATCAAAGTTGAAATTAAAATGTCAAAAAATACCTTAGCAAAACAACTAAAATTTCTTCCAAGTATTGTTATTTTCCTTTTTTGTCTTTCCTTTCTAGTTGTAAACTTGCCAAAAATGGAAGTAGGATATATGAAAATAAAGTTAAAACTCAAAGAAAACTTTCGAATCTTCAAAGAAAAATCCCTCAGCCAAGCATGGCTTTTCCATCCAAAAAACCACCCAACATACTGCCACCTACCTAAATTTTCAAGCATTTTGACACTTAACCCACTAGGTGTCAACATGAAAAGCCACCTATTCATTAATGTGGCAATCAACCAATTTACATGAAGGCCACATTGAACAACTAAACTAATTAAGAAATAATAAAATAAAAAATATTAATTAATTTAAATGAAAACAAAATGTATAATTATTAAAGAATCTAATTTGGAAAAATTTTAAAATGTTGGATACTAATTTCTAAACATGTGTGAATAAATTGGTAAATTTAAGAACAAATTATACACAAAACATTTTAATTTACAATTATAAATTAAATAAAATTTAAATCAAAATTTATTTTTAACTTAATTTGAGATATCATGGGTAAATGTCAATACAGACTTTTTCTCTACAACTTTTAATTTTTCAAAATAAGTATCAGCATAAATACCTTATAGGTATCAGTAAAAATATATGGCAACGACTTATAGGTTTTACAAAAAAATTTCAAAAAATTTTTGAAAATATGAAACTTAACTTGATAACATATCTAAAAATAAATCTCAAAATTTCCACAAAAAAATTTAAAAGCTAACCCAATATTCATCTTTTTTATCCAGAGTTTGTTCTTTATGAGCCTTGAAATTGCAATTTTTCAGCCACATGTGCAAACAATCCTAACATGACCAAATAGGCCTTAAAAGGTCTGGACCATGTGAAGGAGGTTGACCCCTACTAGGATAGTCGCTCAGTTCTTGATCTCGAATATTTTGTACTATCAGAGAAAAAGGCTAGATAAAATTAAATGCCTACATATATGGAATTATGGCATATTGCCAGAACATAGATGAAGAAACGATGTTTTATCATTATACCATGGCATTCTTTGATATGTTCGGGAGTAACAGTACCTTGAGCATGCCATTAAAACCGACAAGAAAACTATCCAAAGAATGAATGGCTATAAGTTTTCTTTAGGATGGTGGGATCTTATATAAAAAAAGTTGGGATCAGGTATTACTTAGATGTCTGGATACCTCTAAGGCTAAAAAAATTTTTGAAGAAATTCACGAGAGGATCTATGGCATGTATGCCAATAGACATTGAATGGCAAAACAAATTATAAGATCAAGTTATTATTGGTTAAGTCTTAAAAGGGATTGCATCAACCATGCCTAAAAGTGACACAAGTGCCAAATCTATGTAAAAAAATTCACGTCCAACCATCACCTCTACATGTCATGACAACCCTATGGCTTTTCTCTATATTAGAGGTGAGATATGATTGGACCTATTACACTATAAGCTTCTAATGGGCACTTTTTTTTGTCACAGTTGATTAAATTCACCAAGTAGATAAAGGTAGAACCCATATGTCAATACGCTAAGTCAGTCATGTGCAAATTTGTGAAATGGAACATTACTTGTTGATATAGGTTTCTCCAGTAGATAATCACAAACAATGCGTACAATTTGAAAAAATAAAATGATACAAATAGTATGTTTCTAATCAAAATCCAACATTTTAAGTCGGTGCCAAACTGTTTGAAAATGAATGGGGCAATCAAGGCAGCTAATAAAAACATTAAGACAATAGTGAAGAAAATAGATGAGACATAAAAAATTGGCATAAGAATTTGCCTTTTAGCTATATTACTTACCACACAGTAATTTGAACATCTGGTGCTAACTCGTTCTCCTTAGTCTATGGGAAGTTATTTTACCTATTGAGGTCAAGATCCCCTCGTTTAGGGTCTTAGTGTAATCACAACTCAAAGAATCACAATGAGTCAAGGACTAATGTAAGCAACTTAATCTCATCGACGAAAAAGGACTAAAAGCAATTTATCAATGGCAAATATACCAAAAGTGAATGATGAGAGCCCATAACAACAAAATTCATCCTCTTCAGATTCACAGAAGTGACTTAATACTCAAGAAAATCCTCCCAATCCATAAGATGCTTAAAAAAATGATTCAAAAACTTGAAGGGACTATATATGGTGAAATGAGTCTTTTTTGGAAGAACGCTAATCCTAACTGAAATGATGGCAATGATTTACCAAGTTTAATAAATGTAGATAGGGTGAAAAAGTATTATGATTGGAAAAAGATTTTAGGACGAAAACTCAAGAAAACTCCCTATAATTCTTTAATAAAACAAAACAAAAAAAAACCTTGGATAAAGACCTAAAAAAGCATCCAAATGGGCAAACCCACTTATATTGAAAACCTGGAGACCTAACCAAACCTAGGTGACCATTAACCTATCTATCCTCCCTACCTTGACCAAGCCTACTAAACCTAGCCCTAATTGAAACCAAACATAGAGAAAAGAAAAAGGCAATGTTTGTCCAAATTGGGGTGGTTTTGATATCATGGGATAATCTGAGGGATTTATCAAAGGTTGGCCAATACCAGAAAGATTAATTATTTGAAAAAAGGTCCCTAAAAGCATCCGATAAAGAATTAATGTCATTAGCATCATAGGCATCAATTGCCTAGAAAATCTATCCCTTAACTTTTTTATATATCTTAGATTTTTTCTTGATTTATACTCTTTTTTTTTTTAAATAAAATGTAATTACTTGTTTTCCTTTCAATCTCTTTTGTGTCATACTTGTATTCCATGTTGCATCATGTTGTCATACCTGTATTCCATGTTGCATCATGTTTATCATTCAATTGATAATGCTTGAAAAATGTATAAAACTAATGATAGGATTTTTTAGTATTACTTCAAGAAAGATGAAAGTTTTACAGGAAAATCTGCTTATGTCTTAATACCAAGAATGGGCACTAGAATCAAAAGCATCCTACTCTAAAGACATTCCCACATCGAAAACACAGTTCAAACTTCCTCCCAATAACCTTAGCCAAAAGAGAATGACATAAAATGTATTTTAACCTAAGAATTAGTACTCAGAAATGCAAAATTAGTTAAATCAGACTTCCAAAGTGGCTTTGGACCAACATAAGCTTATACCCAAGGAAGAGCCTACTAAGCTTGTAAACCAAAATCCTAATCATGCAAAGACCCTAAATATAAGCTAATCAAGCTTACAAACCTCCATCTTAAGCCATAGGTCACTAGTAACTTCTAAGCCTATAAGAACCACTCAATGTCTTTGGATATCAAGAACTAGATTGTCATACCCCAAAGTAAAAAAAATAGTTGATAAAACTCTTAACAAGAAAAACAATGTGAAACAAAGTAACCAAATCATTGGATTAGGCTTTTAACAAAATCATAACATTTGTTGGCACTTGTATGGAGAGGTCAAGCTCTATAGAGTCTAAATCCACAATAGCTAGCACCTGTATATAGAGGTCAAGCCTTATAAACCCAAGTCCACATTAATTGGCACTTATATAGGGAGGTCAAGCCCTATAAAATCAAGTTTACATTAATTGGCACCTATATAGGGAGGTCAAGCCCTTTAAAGTCAAGTCCACACTAGCTTGCACTTGTTTAGGGAGTTTAAGCCTAATAGAGTACAAGTCCACGTTAGCTAGCAACTAGTAGGGAGATAAAACCTACAAGAAAAACCATTTAGATTATTTTTCCTATATAGTCAAATGTCGTTAAATTATTGTGTCCATCTTGGTAAAATTTTAATTTGTTTTCTTTTTGTTCTAGACACTCAAGGTGCACCATTCCACCCTAGACAAAATGGTACCTATTTGTCTTTGCCCTATTTTTGATGCTCAATAAAGGCCAAAGAAAGGCAGCTATAGATACCTAATTTTATTTGAGCTTTCATGTAAGCATTTCAAGGCATCATCAAACCCAAATATCCAAACTCAGATCTTATTCCTATCATCCCAAGCTAAGGTAAGGTCATAAATTATTTAATGTAAGGATAAGCCTTATAAAAAAATATATATGTTAGATAAAATAAAACCCACATGCATATTTAATCAATTTATATGGGAGTTATTTTATTTAATTATGTTGGGCCAATATTTTCAATTCATGCCAAGCCTTATTTTGATCTATAAAACCATTTATTAATTTTGGACCTATTGGGTTGGGTTAATGAATTTTTTTTCAATGCTTAATTAACTAGATGGCATTTTTGGCAATCTAAGGCTAGTTGGTACTTAAATAATAATGTACTAGCTAATTAAATTTGTAAGCACATTTATAAGTACCATGACTCATCATATTGTCCACAAAAAGGAAAAAAACAAGAATACCCTCTCTTTAAGGTTTAAGCCTTGGTCGACTAAGGCATTGAAACCAAGGTTTTAGTTTTTGGAAGAACATATGAACCCTATGTCCCCAAAATTCCTCTTCAATTACAATAAGCAAAAAAAAAGGCTTCAGCCACTATTTCTTTTAGCTTTCACGTTACCTTAGGTAAGAGATAGAACAAAACAAAGCTTTGGTCAAGCACTGTGAGTAAATAGGTGAAGGATTTTTGAAAGCTTCTTGCTATATTCTATTTCTTTTCTCTTCATTTCTTTGTACTTTAAAGACATTTCATGTCATTTTAGTAAACCTTTCCATATAGCCATGTCATTTTTTAGGAAATCACGTATTTTTTCCAATGATGTTTCTTTAATCTTGTGTTTGATGATATGTTATTGTGTTTGGACAACCAAAAATCATCTTTCTTTCCCATTAAATTTTGACTAACCCATTGTTTGGTGATTTGATATTGTATTTCATAAATTTAGACTATGATTTATGCCAATAATATCATCATGTAACTTGTTCATGTATTATCTATGTTATTTCTTGCATTTTGATAAAGAAATTGTTGCTAAAATGCCATTTGATGCTAAGCTCATGGTGCCTTAATGATTGATACCATGTCTAGACATTTTAGGTCATTATATGTTTGTTTAAATGCTCTTTTGATATGCCTTGCTTCCGTGCTCAAATCTGATTTTGTGAACCAACCTCAAGTTAGAATAGTATTAACCCAAACAATGGGATTAATATTGATATATTATTTTTAATAAATTAAAGCACTGATCTTAAGGTAATATCAAGTTAGTTATGCTTGGATTCATGGCTTAACAAGGCAACATCAACTTTATTTTCCAACTTGTTTTACAACCTAAAGAGATTTTGTGTCAAATTTTTTGTTGAAAGGTCTTGTTGTGAGACTGGATGTTGTTAACCAAATGGTAGGAATAATGGGTCATTCATCAACCCAACTCTCTAGATTTCAAATAGATCCAGAACTTCACTACTAAGACCCTAAATGATAGACATTTGCATGTCTGAGACTTCAATACGTGACTAGGATAGCTAAATCTAAAAATTTCCTTATTTTAGCATTAGCAGCATTATGTCTCCAAATTGAAAAAATTATTTTAAACCTTAAATCATTTTATGAAATTTTATGATATTTTTCCTTAAGGGGTATTTGATTACCTTTTTGATGGTATAACTAGAAGTACTTAAATAAAAAAGTTTAGATTTTTTGAATATTTGCTATCTAGAACCCCTAAAATCAATGATCAAAATTTTGTTTAGGCCATTTCGGCCTACTAGATGATTTTTCTTAAAATTTTTAAATCTTTTCTTGAAAATTACATGAAATTTCCTTTTTGGAAAAAATACATTTGTGATTTAACAATTCCAAATAAGTTCGGGATGATATTTCAAAGTTTGTTGCACCCTCTCCCTTGCACATGCTATCAGTGTTGAACCAAGCCTAATTTCAAAAATTATTTCCTTATAGAAAGTGAATTTTTAGGGTTTTTATTGCTTTCATATTACTCCTCATCATGTTGCCTTTGTAAAAGTGTCTTATTTGTCACATAAAACCTTCGGATGCACCTAAAATAAATTTGAGAAGACAGATAGTGAGAAGTTGTCCCCTGTTTTTAGCACTAACCAAAATCATGCAACTTTCCTCAATCACCTTCTCAAGGCATTCAGATGCCTCGAGATGAGTTTAGCCCTTACCCTAATGAATTTTTAGGTCACATATGATTCTCACTAGGCTAGCATCAATATCCAAACGCTTTTAAAAGAAATCAATTTAGTCCTTTTATTCAAATTATTGGTTTTGATTTAAAATCTACATTTTTATCAAAAAAATCCAAAACCATTCCAATTTCCCAAATTACCAAATTTTTATCTACAAGGATACTTCAACCCAGTTTTTCATAACTTCACTCAAAAATCCAATTTTTTTCTTCCTCAGGTCACTTTAGATTTTTTTAATGAAAACTTCGGTTTTCCATACCTTAAACGACCAACGAGTCAAACTTGTCTCAAAATTGTTAATTTGATTATTTTGTATACCTAACAATAATTATGAGATTGTTAGCTTTGAATTAATTACCGTTTTGACATAACAAACAACTTAAGCTAAATAAATTTGTACTCAATTATTTCCAACTTAGTATTCATGTTAAAATCGAAAACCATTTTGAAAAAAATAATAAGTTTGTATTTTGTCAAAAATATATGTTCCAAAATGTATGTTAGAATATTTTTGAGATATGTTTGAGTCAATATCAAGCCAAGAAAAATCATTTTACAAAGAATTTTAAAGGTATGTATCAACACAATGCATAAAAGTATCGATACTATGCTTAAAATCATTTGAATTGATACTTATCAGCATGTATCGATACATTATAGTGAATATCAATACTCACCCTGTATGTATTAATACATTGCTTAGTAGTAGCCAAGGTTTGGTTAAAACCCTCGAAAGTATTAATAAAGGTGTGTCTGTATCGATACAACTTGGCAGGTATCAATATTCAACCTTCTGTATCGATACAACAGGCTGTAACAGTCACTTTTTTTTAATTTTTATATCGATACCATTGGTATTGTACTAATACAATAGTGCGGGTCTGAATGGAAACAAGCATTTATGAAGGATACAATGGCTCACCAACCACCACATTTAATGCCCAACATCTATAAATTAATTTGAAGCTATAAATAAAGGCTCCCAATAACTAAAAAAGTAAGAGATACAAAGATCAATCAAGCATTGAACAACAAAAGCTCAAAGTCTTCAAATTCTTCATTTTTCTTATATCAAATTTATACTCTTTCGAGTTTATTTGTATCTCATTCACTTTGTACTTAAATTCTAGCAAACATCCATCTACTATAGGTTTAATTTATTTGTAAATACTTCATTCATATCACGAAAAGGGTTGTGCAAAAGTAGTGAAAACACTTAAGAATTTAGGGTAAAATTCTCAAAGGGATTGAAAGGTTCTATCTAAGCCTTAAAAGATAGAAGTGTAAGCTTATACCTTAGCCTTAAAGGTAAACAATTTTGTTAGTGAATTATGGGAATCACCTTGGTAAAAAAATACCAAGAAGAGAGGACGTAGGTGCCGAGTTTAAGAGCTGAACCTCTATATATGATTGTTTATTTTTCTTATCCTTAACTCTTTTTTATTTTTAATTTATTTCAAATTTGTCAAGTTCTTGTGGAACCAATTCACCTCCCTCTTGGCTCAATCATTTCTTTGAGCTAACAATTAGCATTAGAGCTTTGCTCTCTATTGTAGGTTTCACAACCTTGAGAAAAGAACCTTGATAGCTCAAAAAAATGGAGAATGCAAACATAATGCTTAAAGCTTCAAGAAGCTCATAAGAGTTAAAAAGCCAAGATGAAGTTT
>JBBYHL010269758.1:0-25188 GCA_038381835.1 Adansonia madagascariensis
TAAAAAATTATTTAATTATAATTTCTTCATATTTATTTTTAGTATTAAATTCGGGTTCAGGTTCAGGTCAGGCTCGGGTTCGGGTTTTTTTGGGTTTGGGTCATTTTTGGTTCGGGTCGTTTCGGGTTCGGGTTCTTTCGGGCTCGGGTCATTTTGGGTTCGGGCTATTTCGGGTTCAGGCCATTTGGGTTCGGGTTTTTTCGGGTTCAGGCTGTTGACTTTTTGGTCAAATCGGGTTCAGTTCGGGTTCAAGTTTTTTGGGCAAGTTTTCGGGTTCGGGTTCATTTTACCACCTCTAATTAGCATGCAAAGGAATAGTGAGGCAGCCCTAAGAAAATGAAGCAGTAGCTTGTTATTAAATGCTTTTCTTCCACGACCTCTTGCAGTTGGTATCCCAATTTGGAATGGGTGATTATGATGGGTTGCTAGATATTACTTTTGATTTATGAATATGATTAAGGAGATTAATTATATTGATTGCTAACATGTTAAGAATTTAATGGATCACACACAATAGGATAGATTAATTGGATTAAAAGCAGGATTTAATTACGTATAGATTAATTGGATTAAAAGCAGGATTTAATTAAGTATAGATTAAGTATAACTTAATTAAATAAAAGGTATATTATGGATGACTTAATTGAAGTAGTTCAATGAATATTATGATATGAATTAGATTTATGAAATCTAATAAAGATATCTTAATAAGGCGAGAAAGATAATTATGACTTATTAGGACTGTCTAACAGTAGGACAATATCTAATAGTAGACACGTTATTAAAGTTGTCTTTATGAAGGTCACTTTTATTGTGGGTTACTAAGATAATTACTTTTGTAAATTAAATAATTATCAATGATTATTTAATTAAATTTACGTGAAGTACATTATTCTACTTAGGCAAAAAATTAATTAAAAATTAATTATCTTCCATTAAATTTAAGGTACGGCTAAAACCCTATTAGTTGATCTAATAGGCCTTGTTTCCAACAAAGCCTAGTTAAACCTAAATATGGTTTGGCATAAATTATTCAAAGCCCTGTAAATGTGGTAATAAGCCAAGATACTAGTTAGTTAAGAGCCTGGTCCAATCTTGGTTAAATTAAGGAAAAGAGTTTTACCTATTTCCACAATTAACACTAGTTTGGGCCAACCTCGGGTTAAGTGGATCTTGATCCAATCTTTAATAGCCTGACATAATTTACAATGTATAAATACATTGTTAATGTTAGCTCAAGGTAAAGATTGAACCAAAAGGCGGTGAATTGGTTCTATAAAAAATTAATCACAAATTTATCTTTTACAAAAATTTGAAATAAATTGAAAGTAAAAGGAGTTACGGATAAGAAAAACAAACAATTGATATATAGAGGTCCAGTCTTTGAACTCGGGACCTATGTTCTCTCTTCTTAGCACTTCATTGCCTAGGTGATTCCCATAATTCACTAATGAAATTATTACCTTTAAGGCCAATGTATAACCTTACAATTCTATCTTTTTAAGTCTTGGATAGAAACTTTCAATCCCCTTAAGAATTCTACCCCAAATTCTTAAGTGTTTTCACTCACTTTCACACAATCTTTTTTGTGATATGAACAAAGTGTTTGCAAACAATTTGAACCTTTAGTAGGTTGGTGTTTGCTAGAATTTAAGTTCAAAGTGGATAAGATACAAATAAACTTGAAAGAGTATAAATTTGATACAAGAAGAATGAAGAATTTGAAGACTTTGAACTTTTGTCGTTCAATGCTTGATTGATCTTTTGTATCTCTAGCTTCTTTAGCTATTAGGAACCTTTAGTTATAGCTTGGAATTGATTTATAGATGTTGGGCATTAAATGAGGTGGTTGGAGAGCCGTTGTAGCCTTCATAAATGCTTGTTTCCGTTTAGATCCATGATGTTGTATCAATATAATATCAATAGTATCGATACAAAAATTAAAAATGTGATCGTTACAGCTTGTTGTATTGATACATAAAGTTGGGTAGCGACACAGACACACTTGTATCGATACTTTCGAGGTTTCAGTCAAACCTTAGCTATTGCCAAGCAATGTATTGATACATATAAGGTGAGTATCTATGCTCACAGCACTGCATCGATACATGCTAATTTGTATCGATACAATTGAGGGTTTTAAGCATAGTATCAATACATTTATGCATTGTGTCAATATATCCCTTTAAAATCCTTTATAAAATGATTTTTCTTGGCTTGAAATTGACTCAAACATATCTAAAAAATATTCTAAGTATAAATGTGCATTTTGGAACACATATTTTTGAGAAAATAGGAACTTAGTATTTTTTGAAATATTTTTCAATTTAACAAAAGTACTAAGTTTGAAACAATTGAGTACGAATTAATTTAGCTTATTTTATTATTATATCAAAATCAAAATTAATTCAAAGCTAATATTCTCCCCCTTTTTGATATAACAAAACTTATGATAAATTTGTTTGTTAATGAATCCCCCTAAATTTTTGAGATTTGTAATGAAAAACTCCCCTTCAATAAAAGCAATGGTTTCAAAAAGTTTTAATTGAGAAAATAAAGTCCTCTAAAGCTACAACATTTTAAATCTACAATATTGACATTGATTTTCATAACTCAAGCTATAGCATGTAAAGGTGTTCAATATCAACATGTTATTGGGTTCCAACACGATAATATCATCATCATCATCATCATATCAGTAGACGCAAGACATATTTGGCAATGCAAGATATATTTGGCAAATTTATAGCATTTCTCCCTTGTTTTGTTATATCAAAACATGAGAAAGATTAATTTAAAGCAATGGAGAAAATGCAATCATAGTGTGCACAAGCAAAGATGATTCATTAAGAATAAAGCATTAAATATTTTCAACAAAATAAGCAAAAGATGTCTAACGGAATGGAAAGAGTTTGAGTACCATAAAATCCTAAAAACTTAAGAGTGATCCTAAAATGAGCCTAATATAACTAATTATCATTGGCCAGAGGATCTTCGATGGGTGGAGAAGTAGGCGGAGGAGCATGTGGAAGGCCATCGAGAAGCTATGGAATTGCTCAATTAACACCCGATGACTATGCTCGAGACTAGAAAGGTGAGCATCACTGGAATCGAAGCGGTGATCCAAAGAATCAAAGCGCCGCTCCCATGTGTCAAGATGTCCCATGATGGAATCATACATATGTTTCCACGAGCAGGGATGATGAGGTGTCGGGAGTGGGGGGTGGAGGAGGCGCATCATGCTCCATATCATCACCATCATGATCAACGGGAGTGAAAGCATCCAATTGCACAAGCAGTGAGGGTGGTTGTCAACAAGCCTTAAAAACGAAATTGGCACATTGAATGTCATACCCAGCGAGCTCCATGGATATTCGTCCAATATAGCAATAGGGAAATACCATAATCCTAGGGTCGTAAAAAAGATCAAGACCTTGAGTGTCGACGTAGTAGCTCAAGGCCATGCCATGTGGGAGGCTATGACAACCATGAATACAAAGGACAATCGCAAAGATAAAATAGGCAAGGTTTAGATGATTTCCAGTTTGAATCATATGGAGCCACTAATAGTCAAAATTGCTAATCAAAGTGTGTTAGGTGCCATAGGGATAGAGCACATGGCAAATGATAAGATGAAGTAGGCGATCAATGGGAGGAAAGAGGGTGGCTTTATTATTTGGGGTATGTAATGTAGGGGTGTCAGACTTTCGTTGATTATGCCTTCATTCAGGAAACCAAAGTCAATTGCAGAAGAAACAAGGTTAACTATGAAATCATGTCCTAAAAGATAAGATCAAATAGTACTGACATGCTTATAATCATTAATTACAAGTAAGACATTGCTAAAGAATGCATGAATAAGACTCTCATGAACTAGAACATTGAAAGAAAGAAATTTGGTTCATGTAAAGACATCAAAAGTTTGAAGGTAGGGATAAGCAATAGGCCAAAGGACAGGGATGTCGATAACTCGACATTATTGAAGAGGGTACAAGCATAGATAGTAGTGAATGGCTCATGAGCCCGTGCATCTCAGAAACATGAGTCAAAGAAGGATTAATTTTAGGTCGAAGGTGGTTGACAAGTAGAAAAGTTAAAGAATAGGTGATAGGACCTTGATGATGGGCAGTTTGTTTGGTTTTGGGAGGCATGGTAATGTGTTAAGGTGGTTAAGGAATTTTATCGAGCATGTGGTGACAGGGTAGAATTAGATGATGGTGTGGACAAATTATGGATAGGAGATATATTGGTAAAGTGATTAGAGTCATTTGAAAGGAATCGAATGAAGTGGGAGTGGGTTTGCAGAAGGTTATACGAGGGTCATGTAGGTAGCCTAAGGAAGTCGCACGAGTAGATGAAGCTAGGAGCAAGGGAGGTGCTAAGGAAAGGTTGTTTAAGGCATATGGTTGAACAAGTGGTAAGCAGAAGGTTTTAGTGGCAATGTGGTATATTTTTGGAGTAATTTTGAAACCTATCACAATAAGCAAGGTTGGGAAGAGTCAACAATGAAAAAACACTTAAAAATTTGGAAAACATTTGGACAAATTTTGAGGGTTTTAAAGAGGAAATGGTTAGGGTTTGAGTGAAGAGAATTATCGAATGTTTGTGATTTTGGGTATTAATGAATTGAATTTTTGAAAGGAAATGATGAATTTAATGAAATAAAACTATTTTGGATTAAGATTGCAGGAAAATATAAAGATTAGATGATAAGTGATGATTGATGATTGAGTGGGTTAAGGGAAACTAAGTGAACAGTGGCTGAGGCTTAATGAAAATGAAGCTGAGTGCATGAGGATAGCCTAAATTGATAGTTTGTATCGATACAAACAAGGCATATCGATATATGGTATCGATTCTCTGAGTTAAGTATCGATAAAAAGAACATTCTGGGTTTGTGTATCAATACAATGAACTGGGTTTTTAAACTTAAGATAATTTTGGGCTATATCGATGCAAGGTGGAAAGTATCGAGCATAGAGTTAGGTATCAATACAAGGAACAATTTTGGGTTTTGTATTAATGCTTCGAACTTGGTCTCGAGACTGAGAAAAAATTTGTGGCTGGTATCAATGCATATAGTTCAGTATTGGTTATTTCTATTAATATGGTATCAATTCAAGCATATTTTGACCTAATTGCTCATTGAAAAACATTTGAAAATACAACTTTGAACAAAACTTTGATATCAAAATCATTTTGCATGAACAATGAATCAAAATTTAACCATAAATCAAAATTATTCAATCATTAAGAGGCATAAAAGAACACATCATTTATAAACAAAGAGGTATGTAAGGCTAGCTTTTCTAATCAAGTAAGGTAAACATAGTTTAAACTATATTGAGGCAACGTATGAGAACCTCATCAAACTTAAAAATTTTGAGTGCATTCATTAACCAAGTTCTCTTCTAATTGTGCAAAATCTATTCTTATCAAGTGGTTTAGTGAAAATCAGCTAGTTGATGCAAAATGTCAATGAATTCAAGCATTATATCACCTTTTTGCACATGACCTCTAATGAAATGATGTCTAATCTATATGGGCTTAGCTCTAGAGTTTGAATTGGATTTTTGGTGAGACAAGTGGCACTAGTATTGTCACATTTAATGGGAATATGATCCATGGTAATGCCAAAATCCTTTAGTTGTTGTTTATCCATAAGATTTAGGCATAACAACTTCTCACAGATATGTACTCCGCTTCAATTGTGGATAAAGCAATACTATTTTGTTTCTTGGAGAACCATGATATGAGCATATTTTCAAGAAATTGATAAGTACTAGAAGTGCTTTTCTTATCAATTTTACATCCACCAAAATCCATATCGGAATAAGCATGTAAGGTAATAGATGATTCTTTTGCATGCCATAAGCCTAGATTTGGAGTTTCTCTAAGATATCTAAAAATTCTTTTTACGACAACTAGATGTGACTCCTTAGGTGACGATTGATATCTAGCACATAGGCATACATTAAACATTATATCAGGTCTACTTGAGGTAAGATATAGCAATGAGCCTATCATAGACATATAAAGTTTAGAGTCAACACATTTACCTTTTTCATCCTTTTTAAGCTTTGTTGAAGTACTCATAGATGTGGAATAAAGCTTTGCTTCATCCATTTTGAACCTCTTCAGTAATTCCTTTGTATACTTCACTTGATTGATGAAAATGCCATCTTTTGTTTGCTTGACTTGTAGTCCTAAAAACAATGTTAATTCTCCCATCATGCTCATCTCAAATTCGTCTTGCATTAACTTAGAAACTTCTTGACAAAGAGATTTATTAGTAGCACCAAAAATAATATTATCAACACAAACTAAAACTACTAAAATGTCCTTGCCTTTGACTTTTATGAATAGAGTTTTGTCAACGTTGCCTCTATTAAAACCATTTTCAAATAAAAATTTTGAAAGCTTTTCATAGCATGCTCTGGGTGCTTGCTTTAAACCATACAAGGCTTTTAAGAGTTTAAAAACATGATCAAGATAATGTGGATTTTTAAAACTGGGAGGTTGCTCAACATAAACTTTCTCATTAATAAAACCATTTAAAAAAGCACATTTGACATCCATTTGAAGTAACTTAAAATTATTAAAACATGCAAAGGCTAATAGTATTCTAATGGCCTTTAGTCTAGCTACAGGGGCATAAGTCTCATCAAAATTACTTCTTCTTGACTATATCCCTTAGCTACTAATCTAGCTTCATTTCTAACTACGGCTCCATGCTCATCAAGTTTATTCCTAAAGACCCATTTAGTATTTACGATGGGATAATCGCTAGGTCTTTCCACTAAATTCTAAACTTCACTCCTTTTAAATTGATTTAAATTCTCTTGCATGGCCATGATCTAACTATCATCCTGTAGAGCCTCATCTAAATTCTTAGGTTCAATTTATGAAAGAAAAACTACATAATTGCATGTATTTCTAAGAGATGATCTAGTTTTTACCCCTTGATTAGGATCACCAATTATCTCACCTTCTTCGACATAAGTCAACTCTCTAGGATGATTTTTTTCTCTTTCAATTTGGGTTGGCTTATGTTGTTCATCTTCTTTTGGAGCTTTTTGATCTTGAATTATCTATTCTTGCTCCTTGTGTGATGCTTCAACTTGACATTTTTGGTAAATCTCTACATATCACTATTAAGAGATACCTTTCTCAAGGTAGAATTAGCTTCATCAAATATAACATGTATGGACTCTTTAACAACTAAAGTTCTCTTATTAAATACTTTATAAGCTTTGGAATTTGTAGATAGCCAAGAAAAATTCCTTCATCACTTTTTGCATCAAATTTACAAAGATTATCCTTTCCATTATTTAATAAAAAGCATCTATAACCAAAAAGATGAAAATAGCTAATGTTAGGCTTTCTTACTTTAAAAAGTTCATATGGAGTTTTCTTTAAACTTGGCCTAACCATAACTCTATTTATAATGTAGTAAGAAGTATTAATGGTTTCGGCCTAAGAAGAATAAATTTTTAGGCTCAGAAGGAATAGCTATGAGGAATTTTCAAGCGAATCATATTCACACCGAGATATGAAATAAACTCATATAGAGAAAAAATAATATTTAACATGGTTCAGCCTCAATTACCTTTATCTACAGATAAGAGAGAAAAATTCCACTATAAAAATAAGGATTAAAAAGAGCTCAAAATATCTATAAACAAACACTAAACTTGAGTCCTGAAACAAAAATCTAGTTGTTATATTTCCTAGTGTTTAAGCACATGGAATACCCTTTATCCCGTTAATTTGGTGTTTTACTAACTCTTCCACATTTCCCTACAAATGTATCTCCCACATAGAGATCCCATAAAGATTACATATTTTTCATGATTCTTAATGTTAATACCTACTCAATATTTATAGAGCCTATTACTTGATCATTGAGATTTATTTTCTATTTAGAATATTTACTTGTTAAATATACTTAACTACTAAGTAATCTCCAACCAAAAGAATTACACGATAATCTAAATAGATTTTTATTTTCATTTTAGGTCAAATTTCTAACAGTCTCCACCTTGACACAAATTCCAACAAAAATGGAACAAAAATTTCCACCAAAAGCATTAGCCTTTAAGTAATCTCGAATACACATAACTGAATCAATCTTGGATGCTTATTCTCAGTAAGAATTATCTCTCAAATGTCAAGCTCTAAGATCATTAGCTGACACCAATAGATTATTGGGAATTGTTTCACCTGCAACTGACACATCATTACAACAAATCTCTTCTTGTATTCTTCGATCACACAATCCCGATCCACAGCAACAAATTCCTTAAAGTTAAACAATAGTCACTATATCACTACTCATCATCTCATCATGATGATTATCAAACCATGGCTTTGATACCACTTGTTGGGAATTTTCAAGCATAAACATATTTACACTGAGATCAGCACCAAATTAACTTGCACAGGAGAGATAAGGTTTTAACTGGTTTGACCTTAATTGCCTATATCTCCAAATAAGAGAGAAAATTTCGCTATAAAAATAGAGATTACAAAGAGTTCAAAATAACTAATTATAAAAAATCTTAGGGTGGCAAGTAATCAGATTATAAAAAATTTATAAATAATATATAACAGCAAAACCAATCAAAGAAACTAATTCAAGACTCCCTAAATAGAACCATCTTGCATGATCTTAACTAATATTTAAGATCAAGAAATCAAAAGACCTATTCAGGATTTGAATATATGTCAATCTTGAGAAGTCTTTTAGTAATTCCATGACCCAATAACACATAAATACTGAGAACCAAAGCTGTCCAAGCATCTAGCCTCTAAAGGTTATCCACACAAGTGACCCCAAAAAACCTTTAATAAGAAAATAAATTTCTTGCCAAGAGTTATGCTAGCAACTTAGGTTTCAATAAACCTTCCCTTGCACTTAAAAGATCTTGATTCAAGAAACAAAACAAAGAAGAAAATGATTTTTCTCTAAGAAAAACTTAGATTGCATAATCCCTTTTTAAGGAAGTTGAGAGAAAATGTAAAACTTGATTTTGGTGGTTTCTGGGCCAATTCTCTAAGTTCTTTCTCATTTAGGTGGGACAAGTATAGGTTAATATATCTACGGTTTAAAATTTTAATTTATGAGAAATTACAATTTTCCCCTGGCCTATATGAACTCATTCAAATTGGGCCTAAGTAACTATTACTTGTATTTGACATATAAACGTAGTCTCAATTTAATTTCTAATAATCATCCTTATGTTTGACCCATTAGGCCCCCATCATATGGGCAATAAATATAAAATAGCCTAGTTAAGAATATTTTATATTTATGGGCCAAGATTGGCATCTAGCAATGCATCATGGCCACCTAACATGTAAGGAGTGTTAAGATGGTTTTGATAATATCTTTTCATCATATATCCTAGAATTAGCAAGAGCATGGTTTAGTACTCTTAGCTCATTCCATATTAGTGTGCCATCTTTATGTGTTAACTCCATTATCAGTATTGCTTTGGCCAAGGACTTTGAGTTAAGACGGGCTAGATACATGTGAGCTATATCCTTTCATTTCATTTGTGTGAGTAATCCTTTCTAGATCACTCATTTACCTATCATATGATCCATGCCATACCTAAAAACACATAAGCATCCATCTATTGTGGATATGTTCATATGAGATGACTTGGTGTCATAAGTCTAAGGGTCACTTATATTACTAACACATGAAAGTATTTTTATAAACACTTGAGTGAACTACCAAACGAAACTCTCATAGCGGGTCATGTTCAGTGAACTTGTTACCATAACAAGCACCTATATGAGTCCCTAAGTATCTATCTACTTCAACTTATGAGATCAGTTGCATGTATCCTATACATGGAGGCTTACATATGCCAATCTTTGTGCATTGTCAATGCCCTATCTTGACAATGTTATAACCAAGAACATTTTAGAAACACGACTTTGATACATAGGGATCTCATAATTTCAATTCCTTACAATTCTTTTACAAGGTAGCCAATATGTTTCATGACTTTATCTACATAAGTTGTTTATAACAATTATACAACGACACCTTATTGATAAAGAAATACATTTATAACATTAAATAAATATAATGTTTAATTACATGAAATCACTAAATGATAATGCTTTACAAGCCACAATGATTGGCTTGCAGGGCTTACACCAACACTAACAAACAAACACTACTTGGGCCCCAAAACAATTTCTATACTCCTTAGTGTTAAAAGACAGGGAATACTTTTTATTCCATTAACCCAGTGTTTTACCAGACTCTTCCATACATCTTTACAGAATTAGTTGTACATAGGGATCCTATAGAGATTACATCTTTCTCATAATTTTAAAGGTCAAAACTCATTCTATATTTATAGAGCCTATTACTTGATCAATAAGAAATCTTATTACTAAGATTTTTTTCCCATTAAGAATGTTTACTTATTAAATACACTTAACTACCAAGTAATCTCCAACTAATAAAATTACACTAGAATCTAAATTGATTCCTAATTTGAATTTGGGTCAAATATCTAATAGTATCAAGGGTATACTTTTTATACTTGAGAAAAGATAGGAAAAAAATGACCAATTTTCAATTCAAACATAACCACTTAAATTGAAAAGCCTTTCCTTAAAAGGGAAAAGGGTTTGCTTTTCTTCTTAAAATCATTTTAAACATCTTAACCATATAATGTTGTACTTAATTTGTTTGCTCTTTTTTCTTTTTGTTTTCTTTTTTTCCTTTTTTTCCTCATTTTTATACATGCCCTAAAAATTCATACACTAATCTACCTTTTTCTCATCATGTTTATGAAGATGCACCCTTTTTATTCTCCATACTAATGCGAAATCATATGAAATTCATGTTACAAGGAACCTTTCAAGTTCTATCCTTAAGATTTGTATTAGAGTTAATTTCCACCTTAGATTGCTTAAAGTAATAAGAAATAATATGGCCCAAAATAGGTTTTATATGAGATAATCTGGTTTTGAGAAAATAATCATAAGTTTTTTTAGGGTAAGGATTAAGGCATTCATATTTTGTAGTTAGTAGAAAGGATGTGGATGGTTTTGGCACAACCTTGATAAACTTTAAATTACCACAATTTAGATTTTTATAAGACTATTTCGATTGTGTGATTTTTCAAAGAGCTCAAATTTTTTTTTTTTTAAAAAAATTCATTCGACTATTCACTACCTATGCCAAAATTTAGATTAGAATATATATTTCTTGAATCATTAGGTCTTTCAAGTGGTTATGATCCAAGTGATCTAAGCATGAGAAAGTTGGAAAGAAAAGTGTGAGGTTACTATCTCATTCTAATAATGATCATTAATATTCTAAAGATTTTTATTATTTCTTAAAAAAATTCCTTCTGAAAATACATCATTATATTCCTATTAAATTTTTTTAACAAAAATAATTCTCTAACATTTAATTTTGTGAATTCAATTTATAGCTAAAATATTAATTGAAGTGTTTGTACTTCAAAATTTTTTTATTTAAAAAAGATGTTAATTGAGAAAAGCTTTCTTCATAATGAGGTCAACAAAAATTTCTCTCTCCAATACCAGTTATTTCTTAATGGCCTTTTCAACATGTATGCCTTTGATTTAAAAAAAATTCTTTAAAAAGCTTTCGATGCTATGTAGGCTTTTAATTTATTTCCCTGAATTTATCGAATGCATGTTATGAATAAATGTATACACTAACGCAAGTAAGTGCAATCATGATTTAATAAGATGCATGTAAAGGGAAAACAAGTTAATACATGAGTATATATAGTAAAATAATGAAACAATCTTTATTATTCAAAAGTTTTTAGCCCAAAATTTATTTATGAAGTAATTAAGTATAATTAAAGTAAAGAACAACCAGTATATAAAGAAGCTTCTTTCCGACAAAGATTTGCCCTAAAAAGAAATTTTCAAATGTTTATTAAAGCATTATGGTGCCTTTAGGGCACAAAATTAATCTTGTTGTGGGCAGTGGGATTTTCTTTCATCTTTATCAAGTTTACAACACATGCTTGCAATCAAAAAACAACATAAGAATCTTATTCAACAAAAAGTTATAGAAAAGATTTTTAAACTTTATTAAGGCATTATGGTGCCTTTGAGGTAGAAGATTGATCTTATTGTGGCAATACAATGTTCATTCATTGTGGTGAGATTTATGGCATATGCTTGAAATAAAAGAAATAGTAAAAGAAAAAAATTGTTCCTACACATGTACTTATTTTGGTATCTTATAAAAATGCTGACATGGCTTTACTTAGATTGCCTTTTACAACTTATTATATAATTATTCCTTATTATAGTTCATAAAGGCTGGTAAGGCACCTCGATCTTTACCCATCACAAGTTTTTATTGGAAAGGGTTCAATTTCGACGGGTACATTTTCCTATGCCTATATGGAGGATTATCATGAGAGCAAATGTAATTTATACCTAGAAGGGTTTTGCTAGCCCATGCAGAAGATCATCATGAGAATGTAGCTACTTCACCCTACTTACAAGGATTGAAGCCTTAGTCTATAGCATATGTTATGCAAATGCATATGCACTATGTAGAGAGGAATAACCAAACGTTTACTCCTTATTCTACAACCCAAAGCAACTAATAGAGGCATTAATTAACAATAAAACAACAAAGTATTACATTTAATTTATTCATGAATGTTTTAAAAATGGTTTTTTTATCTTTTAAATGAGGGAATTGTAATTAATACCTATCAAACCAACTAACTGAGATTTTATATAACTACCAAACCAACGAATTGAGACTTTATATAACAATTAGTTAATTCTAAGCCCGACTCTCTAAAAATTCCCTAATTGAGTCACTAAGTTATCGCAATGATTTGTTCACTCCACTTTCTTGGTAAATAGTGTGTCTGTATGTATGGCAATTTAAGTGAGAAAAAATGTAGGCAATATGCAATGGTCGTGATTAAGAGTCTCCATTAATCTTTTTGGCTAGCTGTGATTAATCACCTAATAAAATCATCCTTTTATAAAACTTTTAAAATTTATCAAAATCTTTTGTAAAAAATAATTTTTTATGGTTTACGAGTAAAACTAGATGAAAATAAAATGAGTTAAGGGGTCAATTATGTCTGGGAAAGGTTAGAGCACCCTATCATGCCTATAAGTCAATGCCTATTAGTCATGTGTTATCTTTAGTCTTGAAGTTAGTTGGTTTCAATTTCAATATTTAGCTATAATTCCCTGAAATGATGAAAGTATTTTCCATATTTGAAAAGAAGTTAGAACTTCTATAACTATAAAATTTTCTATACTCATTGGTAGTTTGACAGAATATGAGATTTTTCATTTTGAAAAACATAGAAGTCATTTTTTTCGAAAAGAGGAATTTCACATTAATGTTAGTTGTCAAAATTCTCCTAACAACCTAGAAGAAAATTTGAGAAATTACCTTAACCAGGAATATTGCCTTTTACTTTAAAACAATTAAAATCATTCTCATGTATCTACACTCTAGAAAACAATTAATTGGTCAAAACATATTAAAATGACCCACATTGTGATTGTATTTTTCTCTTAAGAAAAAGGGTATCTGAATACCCATGTGAATATCAAAATGCCTTAGAGGAAATTTTGATTAGGCTCAAAAAAGGACTTTGGGCTTGAAATTTTTCTTGGACATATATAATACCCGAATACCATAGAAAATGATATCTAAACATTCAAGAGTAGATCTAGGCAACTTGGCTTTATCTAAAAGTATCAAAAAATCTATATTTGTCATGACTCCAAAATTTGAAATTGAGAAAAAAAAAGCAATATTTGATCAACGTTTTTTTTAAAAGAAAGATCCAATGTCCAAACCTAGATTTCTTTTAATGAAGCCAAATGGATTCAATCAAGGTAAAAGCATCAAAACAATTTTTCCTTTCTATTTTAAAGATCAACCATGGTATTTTTTCAAACATCCAAAATTTTGTTTTAGAAAAACAAAGTGTTCGGTTATAGATATTTTATTACTTTTTTAAAAGATGGTTCAATCGTGGGAGTCTTTTTACATGAAAAAACATTTTTAAATAAACATGTTGAGATAAAATCTTTAGCCTACACTCATAATCCAACCTTTGACCTTTGATATTCTTAAGATTCATTTTTATTTTTGAAAAAATAACATTGACGATGATTTCTTGCCTCAGCCGAATAAAGCTAATTTGAGTCTAGATTTTAGAAAACATTTTTGGAAAACAAGATGGTTGGCTCATTGGCCTCATGGATGTAAATCCTGCTTACTATCACCAAAGATCAAAATGATTTAGGATTCTCAGGCTCATAACCATTGTAAAAAAGGAATGGAAATCATAAAACAAGAAATATATAATATAATAAACCCATTAGCAAGGCAAGTAAAGTGCAAGAAAGTAATAATGCATGAAGGATGAGCAAGTAGCATACTAGACCATTTTTCAAGTGGAGTAAGAAAATGGACATCTATAATGAAGTTTAACAAAACAATTTCAAGCATTTTATTCAAAAACATTTTTTAAAACATTTTATTCATTTTTTTCAAAGTGGAAAACCTTTTTCTAAAAAATAGATGTTTGAAAAATGAAAACATGGAAAAAGAAGCATTTTATCCTAAAAAAATCTCCAACAAACTTTCTTTTTTTTTTTTTTCTTTTTTGGTATAAAAATGGCTTCACTTCCCCTTCTTAAGCATCTTGGCAGAATTGTCCTATAAACCTCCCAATGCTCTTCATTTTTCTTCTTTTTTTCAACCTTTCCTAAGTCTAACCTCCCTTTTTGCCAAATCATGTCCTTTGGTGGCCTCTCATTGGTCTAAGCTTGACACCTTATACACTAAATTTCTACCAATGTCCTATCTTGACCCTATCCTTTTTATTTTCACTCTTATTCATAAGATTGCCATTTTTGTACCTTATTTACCCTCTTGTATAGTTTATTACAATTTTTGTAGTTATGATTTCTAGGTTATCTTCCATTTCTTTTAAAATTCTTAACACAATAATGTCTTTTATTTAAGAAATGCATCACCCATATTTTTTTATTTTTTTAACACTTTAATTTTCCTCTCCCCTTCATCATTTTTCTCTAACAACCTTTTAATTCCTACTCCTCATTATCTTAATTCCCTCAATGGGCTTGTCAATTACACACCTTTACTATCACAATTGGTTAATTTGGCCTTTTACATCCTAATTTTATCAACCGGTCTTCTAATTTTGTTTTTTCCCAACTTTTAACTATCTTCAATTTGGTCCTTCCTTTAATTCTATCATCCTATCACTTAAATTTCCTCAATTAAGCTTTAATTCCACTACTTTAATATCTTAATTTCATCAATTTTACCTCCTCCTCTTTCAATTTCATGAATTAATCCTTTAATTTTATTTTTTCACACTTTTCAATTATTTTCAATTTTGTCCTGGCATTGTCTATTCTTCAATTAAAGCTTTAATTCCATTTTTTATCACTCTAATTTTTTCAATTGAGCTTCTCCATTAGTCTTCTTCTAATTTGACTCATAAATTTCACTTTTCAATATCCTAATTTTTCAATTTAGTCCTTCCCCAAAATTTTCTACAATTCAAAGTTTCTTACATTTAAATATTTTTAATTAGCCCTACCACTAATTCTCCTATAACCCTTTTTTTAATTCCTTCACTCCAATTTATTTTCTTTAATTTTATCCTTTTTCCATCCTTCCAAAATATCCAAATTAGAAATCAAAGAAATGAGACATCCTTTAATGACCAAAAATTAAAGAAATTATTTTAAAGCCTAGACAAAATTAGGTATTTACAAAATAATAGTGTACTGACAATTAACCCATTGAGTTGAATGTAAAAGACTTACTTGTATATTATTTTGAGGTGGAAAAGAAGGTTGATGGGAAAAATCAGTACCATGATATCTTTTAGTATATCAAACACCAACAAAACTCGAAACATGCATTGAATAATGATAATTCTTTAAAAAAAATGCTATTGGCTTTCTCCTCAATGGCGAGATCTTGTATAAAAAAAGTAAAAAAAAAACAAGTGTTATTGAGATGCATAAACATTGCAGAAGCCCAAAGAATACTTAGAGAAGTGCATGATGGAACTTATAAGGTAATGGTCACACATTACCTAGGTAAGTCCTGATGGCTGGCTACTATTGATTGACTTTAGAAAGTGATTGCATTTATTACTCCTAAAAATGATATAAATGTCAAACTTATTTTGACCAGATACATGCACCCTTAAAATTACATGTTTTGGCACTACCATAGCTTTTATTAATGTAAGGGACAAATGTGATTAGACTAATCACTTTAAAAGCGTCAAATAGGTAATAGATTCATCTTTATCATCATCGACTACTTCATAAAATGGATGAAGTAACTTCATATGTAGTATAACACAAGCAATTGTGTGAAGATTTATAAAAATGAGATAATTTGTCGATATGGGCTTGTAAAAAGAATTATTTGGGATAGTGTTCTTAATTTGAATAGTATAATGATGAAATAAGTGTGTAAACAATTCAAGATTAAACATCATAACTAGGCACCATACTATCTAAAGATGAATGAAGCAATAGAGGCACCTAATAAGAATATAAAGAGAATCATGAAAAAGATGATTGACACATACAAAGATTAGCATAAAAAGTCATTTGCCCTTCACACCTATAAGATGTTAATAGGCACATTTACTACAGCAATCTTGTTTTCATAGCATATGAGATAAAGGTTGTGTTACCGGCGAAGGTAAAAATCCCATCTTTAAGAGCACTAAAAGAAGTTTACTTGGAAGCTAATGAATGGATACGAGGTTAGTGTAATCAACAAAACCGTATTGAAGAAAAAAGGTTCACCGCACTCTGTCATGGTTAGTTATATCATAAGAGAATGATGTGGCCACATGACAAAATGGCTTGTCCTTGTGTCTTTTGAGAATGAGAACTAGTTCTAAAGAAAATTCTTTTGTATTAGCATGATCATCAAGGAAAATAGACATCAAACTATAAAGGCCTTATGTGTGAAAAGGTTCTCTTTAGCAAGGCAGTGATCTTGATTGAAACTTGACCAATTCTGACATTTGAAAAAGTATTAGGCTTGAAGAAAGAGGGAAAAAAAAAGATAGCCTAATTAAAACCCCAAAGAGGTGATTTAGGTCACTACAGTATCTATGCTAAAACTTGAAAAAGCAATTTAGGTAAGAATTACCTTATTTAATGAATGAGGTAAATTCTTGAAAGGGGAAATCTAAAAAGATGGTTTGGTTGCAAAAGTGTTTGAATTAAAAACCTAAAAAAAAAACTGCTTAGATAAAAAAAAACTAATATTATTTGATTAAAAAATCACATGATCGAGAAAAGTCTAGTTTAAAACTTTGATATTGATAACAAAATTGTTAGAAAGAATCAAGGCTTAGATTGATCATGATTGCTTGGATGTTTATTATTTGGGATGACAATTACTTTATCCATATTTCTTTATAATTTTTCTTTGAAATGGCTTGTTAACTTATTAAGTCATTATTGAACTTTGTTGCTTTTCCTCACAATAATAAGAGTCATTTTCCTAACTGCCTTGCTTTCCCTTTACTTTTCCTGCATTCTTATCAAGGAAATGTGGAACGCATTGTGTTTGTTATTAAATTTGAAATAATGAAAGACAAGTCAAATGATGTCATTGATAAAAGATTTTTTTTATTACTTTGGCAAAAAAATAGATAACTATATGGCAAAAAATATAGAAGCAAGAACTATAAATTTTGAGTGTCAATATCATTAAAAAGGATAAATAATGAAAAGATAGTGTAATTTGTAATGAATAATATAGATAAAAAATGGGCAAACCTATTATATTAAGGAAGAAAGGAAAAAAAATGAAACGATTAAAAGTAATGAGAATAAGAGAGACATTTTTGAATCAATGGAAGAAGAAAGATGACATAATGAGGATGAGTGGGTCATTGATAGAAAAATACAAGAATAAGATAAGCTAGTCAAAAAAGACAAAGTGATAGGCTTGGGAATCATTTTGTCACCATGAATTTAGGTGCATTCATGTCATAATATTCATTATAATTGCTTTATGCTACATTCATAACATTCATGAAATTTTAGGCAAAGTCTTAAATTTTTAAAGGGTTTTTCATTAAGAATGGATTTCAAGTACTTTTTTCAAATGTTAAGTTTCATTTAGGTAAGCTTTTTATGCATTGTAAAGAGGAGCCTTTTTCTTGTTTGGCATTTTTAAAATTGAAGCCTTAATGGAGAAGCTCTTCACATTTAGAAAAATTTTAAATTGAAGTGTAATAGAGTTGTCTTTTTGTATTGAAGAAATTTTTAAAGCTAAAACTTTAGTGAGAGAGTCTTTTTGCATTAAAAAAATTTAAAGTTAAAATTTCGATAGAGTAGTCTTTTCCTATTTAGAAAAATTTTAAAGTTAAAACCTTCATGAAGGGACTTTTGTGTTTGGAAAATTTTATAGTTTATACATAATTGAAGGAACATTCTTTAATGGTTAATGGTTGTAATTTGTCTAAAGGTAAGGGTTTGGGTCATGAGGAAAACCACCTTTGTATTATTATTATTATTATTATTATTATATTTTATTTTATTTTCTTATATATTTTTTTGTTTTTGTTTCACTTTCTTTATCTTATCTCTTGACTTTCCTGCTCGAATTTGAGTGAGCCATAATCAAGACAAATCAATTACCAACCTTATTCTTAAACAATTAAGTTTAGTGTGTATATATATATTTAGAAAGTTTGTTGAATTTAACTTTAAATTGTTATAATTGTTTTTTTAAAAAGAGGAAAAAAATCAAAATAGAATTAATGACTAAAAATCATAATTTTTTTCAATCAATTATTAATAACTAGGAAGGGATAGGAAAGCTGATATTTCTTTCTTTTTTTAATTTTTTTTCAAATCTTCCCTATAAATAAGTCCCAATTTATAATTAAACAACACACAAAGAAAATCACATACAAAGAATACACAAAATTCATAGCAACAAAAATATAAAAAATTTTGAAAATTTTCAAGTATAGAAAAAGGATTTTGCATCTTTCAAGGTATTTTTTAAAAGCAAAATCTCCAGCATTTTTGTTTTTGTTTGATGGGTAGAAAGTTGTATTAGAGGAAAAAAACATTTATAAAAAAACCTTCTAAGATCGACTTTCTTCAACAAAGATTTTTCTTTTCTTGGTTTTTCTTTCTTTTTTTACTTTTAAACTTTTTTCCAAAAAAGTCAAAGTTCAATCTAAGAGAAAATGTTTTTCTAAGCTTAAAATCGGATTTAGAAAATGTGAAAATTTCTAGTTTCAGGTGACCGAAAACTAAGAAAGTTAAAGTTTTTGACTTTAGATGATTTTTCTAGTTATAGGAAACATAGGCATACTGAAAGGGGAGAGTTTTAAGCATGAAAGAGTTTTTCTTAAAAAAAAAAAAATGTTGAATATGTTTTTAAAAAATAGGGATTATATAAGGGTAGAAGGTCGCCTATGACTTGATCTATTTGCATGTTTTTATTTTTATTTTTTGGTTATATATTTATTTATTTTCTGACTGATTCCTATTTTTATTAAAAGAATACTTTTAATTTAAGCATATTTCTACAAACAATTTGATTATTTATTGGATTATTTTTAGTATGAAGTTTTTATTGGATTATTTGTTTATTTTATTTTATTCATGATTGATTGTTTAAATATTTAAATGTTTCATTAAAATTAGATTTCATTAAGCATATTTCTACTTACAATTTGCAAAAATAAATTAAAGACTTATATAATAATCTATTTACTTTACAATTTCACAATGGAAATTAATTGAAATCTTTCCTAGGATGAAAATCTTAGGGGTGTACGCTTGAGCATTCCTCTAAGAATTTTTTATGTGAGAGTTTATTTTTAAATTTTACTAGATTGATGGAGGATTTAAAAACAAAATTCAATATTAAAATTTGATATTTTATTTTTTTCTCTTAATAAACTAGAGTCGAACAATTGTATGAAATTTTAGGTATGAAAGTTAAACAAGTCAATATTTATTTAAAAATGGAATTCTTGGGGGTTACAATTAAGTAAACGTTTAAGAAATTTCTAGATAAGAGTGCCCACCTAAAGTTTATCAGATTGATGAAGAGTTTAGGGAAGTAATTTGATATGCAAAAATCAACATTCACTCTTAGATAAAACATGTGATAAATAATGGACATTGTAAGATTAGGATCGTCTTAACTATTACAAAATATAATCAAGTACTATTTTCAAGATAGGCGTTGTGGGGGTACCAATCCTTCCCCACACGTAATTGTTCTCTCAAACCTAACTTGAATAAAAACTAAAGTCTATTCCTTTTAAGATACCTTAATGGAAATAAGGATCACTTTATGAGGAATAGTTTCATATAGTTGATCCAATCAAACCTTAAAAATGATTAATGGTGACTTTCTAGCAACCAAATTTGCATTTCGCACTTTATGACAAGCATATCTTCCAATGGTGACTTCTTTTTTCAGAGAAAAGTTGATGGAAACCTAGAATGAAATGTTTGCTTGGGTGAAAAGGAAGACCTTTGGGTGTTCTTTCAAGAAAAATTTGGATGATCTCTCTAACTTGAATTATAATTATTGTAATAACAATTACTTTGCCATTGATTATAGTTAACAACATATAGAACTGATTTGGCATTAGTTAGGCAACATTCACATGTATGTCCTTTCGTACATCACAAGTAAAAAATTTCTTAAAAAGTGTCGCTACCTTTACAATTAAGGCATTGATTGCATCCAACTTATGAAAACTTGCAGCTTTCCTTGGCACAATTCATTTAAAAGGTCATTATTAATTATTAGATGCCATCTTTTTAAGCAAGTCATATGCCTCATTTATAGATTATTTTTTCCCATAAGTCTCCACTTTTAGTGACATCTATAATAGTTCTAATTGTATCCAATAACCCATTGTAAAAGGTTTGCTTTTGAAGCCATTTGGGTAAGCCATGGTGAGGACATCTTTGAAGCAAATCCTTATATCTTTCCCAAGCCTAACATAATGATTCGGATTGATATTGCAGAAAAAGGTTATATCATTGCGCATCTTTGCTATCTTGGCTGCAGGAAAGTACTTAGCAAGAAACTTTTAGGCCAAGTCGTCCTATGTAGTGAGAAAGCCAAATAAAAGTGAATTTAACCAAAGTTTTACCTTATCGTAAGATGAAAAAAGGACAAGTCTTAGTCTAATAGCATAAACCAAAACTCTATTGTTTCTTTTAAAATGTCATATATCTCTAGAAAATTCATAACGTGAGCATTAGGTTCATCATTAGGTAGGTAGCCCAAATATATTGAAGTTTAGATTATCTAAAGAAGGATGGCTTTATCTAAAAATTATTAGCATAGATGGTCGGCCTCCAGATAATTGTATGAAGCCCTTGTATGAGAAGGACAATTAACTCTCACAAGATCTTTGTATCATTGTCTTCAGCCATTATCTGGTTGTGAGTTGAAGCTCATAAATTCTCATTTCTAATTTGATGAAAGTTTCTTTTAGGTTCTAGATCAAAAGGAAAAATCTCAAAATTTCTCTTCCTTTGCATACAATGACCAAAAGAACCTAGAATTTTTTTTAACAAAAAAGGAAAGTTTGGATTAAAGCTATGATTGCTTGGAATTTATATTAACAAAAATAGTAAAACATTTCTCTAGCAATGACATTAAAAACTTGTTATGGATTTTGCTATGCTAGTGCACATATCATTTGAAAGTACTATATTGATAAGGAAAGTATTGTTCCCACATAGAATTGTACTGAATTTGTTAATTGCAAAAGTTAAAATAATCTTCTTGTCCAAACACACAATTAACTTTTGAAAACTAACAGCCAATTAAAAGCAAATAACAAATAAAGTAAACAATTAGGGTTTAATTAATCAATAGAGAAAACTTAAGATTACAATTTTCCTTAATGGTTTATTTGAATCTTTTATACTTTCTTTACTAATGATAAAGAGTTGTTAACATAGATTTCTAATGTATTTATAAGTCTCTTATGATGCTTTTATAAAAATATCCCTCTCAACATATTCATTATATTTCTATGAGAATTAAATTAAAGAGAGACTTATTAAGCTTAAACTCCATATTGGCTACACATCACATGTAAATGTTCCTATCTCACATGTGAATCAATTTATACTATTAGCTAAATGGATCTAAACATATGTTATTCAATTCAAGGCTAAGTATAAAATTTTGTTTTCTAAGTTTATTAAGATTACCAAATTAATCTAATTGCTGATCAAATAATTAGAAATATTAAGTATAAAATTAAATAAACAACTCAATTGAAATTAAAATCAAGAAAAGTAAAATAATCTAAAATACATGTTGGATTCCACTGCAAGCCCAAAAAACCTAAATAAAAACAAATGAGTTTTATTTATCAATATTACAAGAAAGTTAAAAAGAATAAGAGGGAAGAGAAAACTAAGATTGTTAGGTCTTCGGTCTCTATGCTTTTCCAAATCTTTTTTCTCCTTTTGCAAACTTTTGTTGGTTGTTGTCCTCTTAGAAAATCAGGTTTGCAAAGGTCAAAAAGTCTAATTTAAGTTCTAAAAGGTCCAATTTATAAAGCCCCAAAAGCCTAAAAGGAAAACGTTCTCATATGAGTTAAATCTCGAGCTGGCGTTGCAGTGCAACATTTTTGGCAAAAAAGGTGTTTTTTGGAGCAATAGCACTAGCGCTGCAGCACCAAAGTTTCTGTTCCTTTTTCCCCCCTTTGCTGCACTTTGTTATCTTGTCTCACCATGGAAGCTCTTTCTTGTTTTGAACCTACAAAAGTATCAAAAACACTAAAATCTTTGTACTTAATTTTAATCATGAAAGAAATAATTAAAACTAATTTAAAAATAATTATAAATTAATAAATCCAAATTAAAACTCAATGATTAAGCTAATTTTAATGCACAAAATATGAATGAATAACTGATTACATGGTGTTATCGTTAATACGCTTTGTTGCAAGTCAAAAGTGGAAGTGGGTCTCATTTGACCCATTGTCACCAACTTTCCCCTATTCCTTTTGTTGCTTGCATTGCTTCTGATATCACCACAAACTTGATTACAAGTAATCCATCATTATTGTCCTTGGAAGAAATTCATATTTATATATATAACTGATCATAAGTAGAATTTATACTGAAAGGATGTGACATTGAAAAAGTCTATAGGTTATTAAAAAAATGATAACGTACGTGTATGTGATACATGTAAGCATTACGTCAAGTTCTTTTCTTTAATATTATACTAATATCACTTTGAAATAATTCTTTTTTAACTCCTTATTTCTATAGTGAAAATTTAGTTATATTACAGTATAAAGAAATATCAATTTAAAAGGTTAAAAAAATGAGAGCGAATAAAATTAAGAAGTAATAAGTATTATAAAAACCGAAATTTAAAAAGGTAATATCGCATATATTCAAAAATAAACTCTTAAAAATGAAATTTTGAAAAAAAAAAAAAGAACAAATCGAGCTAGACCAAAAAGACAAAAACAAGAAAATGATTATTGGTGAGGGAAAATAAAAAGACTGTAAGGGTAATAAAAAGTTAAAAAATTATTAGTATTTGTTGTATTGATAGTGAAAAGTCTTTAACTACACAAGCCAAGTAAGAGTTTGTCAAGCAACTTTTACTTTTAGTTATTTTTTTATTATATTTAAGGGATATTTATTATCATTTAACCCTGCTTGGAGTCTAAGACTACATCGACAACATATAAGATAATTTTCCTAAAAAAAAGCTAAAATAATAAAAAGAATTCATTGAATTTTATCATTTTATCTAGCTAAACTTCTATATTTTTACTACACTCAAATAAGTTTTTAACTTTATTCTGTACCTAAAGAAATCTTTAACCTTTAACTTGCGGTTAAATAAGCTCTTAACTTTTAATAATTCTTGTATTTTGTCATGCCATATTCATATTTATAATATTTTATATTTATATAAATTTTGATAAATTAATAACTTGTATCATATAAATTTTAAGATATTTGTGTATTCGTATTATGTTCGTATTATTTTTATATCATTTCATATTTGATACCATATTTAGTTACTTTTTTATATCATATTCATATTACATCTAATATTGCCAAAAAGTAGGTTGCTCTCATGTCATATAGTATTTTATAATCTCTTCCAATATTGAACCTAAAACTTAGAATTAAAAGGTTTTTAATTGAATCTAAAGATTAAAAAAAATATTTACCTTTTTCATATTAATGTAAAGTTTTCATCTTAGATTGGAAGGATAATAAGTTGAAGAAGACTTGTATTTTTACGGAATAATTATATGAATAATGGTTGAGACGGAAGCAAATAGTCTGAATGCGATAGTCACTAAAAGACAAATAAATCAACTTTATGGCGGCTTATGAACAGTTCATTAACCAATGGGGGTATAGGTATGGGAGGGACAAATGTATTTAGTTGTTAAAAGTCCTATCAGGAAATCATAATTTTTAGTACAAAATTACGTCACCTTCGGTTAGATTACCCTTCATTCATTCCATAATTGAATTTTATAAGCTGCTAAAGTAATTGTGGACGTCCAATATATCTTGGGATAACTTTACACTTAAACAATGCTCAGAAAAATAGGGTTTCTAACAAACAAAAAACCATCTGTCTCTAAATCTTTATAAGTTCAAACATAGATGCTAAAATTGTTGCTTACGAAGATTAGACCTATATATCTATCTATATATATTGAGATCACCTAGTAGACTAATATAGGTGAAACATCTAAAGCAATAGAGGAAATACAGTCTTTGAGATAGGTTGATTCTGGTATTTAAATGGTGATATACCCAAACTAGCCATGATTTTTTTTTTCCTATGCCAGACTAGCCATGATAATGAGCAGATATTTGGTTCAAAACTCAATATTACATTATTGTTTTACGGTTTTGACTCTCTTTGTTATCAATATTCACCGTTGATATTTAATACAATTAATCGATATAACATTCATTATATTCATAATTATGATAAACATGATATGACCGAAAACACGTGTATCATCGTATTTTAAATCTTTGATCTTGAGTATTACATGAATTACAAATTATTCATTTGCTTGAGGAGAGATCACACAAATT
>JBBYHL010270084.1:0-16073 GCA_038381835.1 Adansonia madagascariensis
TTTTAGTCAAAAATCTCTATGTTCCTCACTTCTTCAGAGCACACATGAGAATCATATATTCTTTAAAACTTGGGTTTATCATTTTTCACAAAATTCATGCATAAAAAAGGGATTATCAAAATAATGGTAAGTCAAAATCAAGGAAACCGAAACCGATGTAAGACATGGCTAGAAGGTATCAATTTCATGTGTTGTGGAGATGTTCATACTTTTCCACATGCAACCAACCACTGAACCAAAACAACATATCTCTGGATCTCGTAGACCTTGGAATCGATATTTTGAGTTTCATAACTCGAAACGTCGATTTCAATAGGCATCAAATCATGCTAGCCCAAATGATTGGTGGTGACTTCAAAGTGTCAGCCATTTCTTGTTGGCTATCTAAAACTAGTTGGATGAGTGATTCATCCAACAGTCTTCCCTCCTACTTACATCTCATCATGCCTAATCCAAATCCCAATTAAGGGATATCCAAAGGCACACTTTTAATTCGCGCACATCATTCCAAGCGAATGGGGTGGGATACGTCTTCTAGCCATCTCTATTATTTTCCTGTTCTTTCTTTCACTTACTTAATTTTGTTGAAAAGTGTAAAGGGTTGTTAGTTATGCTAGATTCTTATGAATTAAGTATTTATAGAACCTAGTGAAGTCTCTTATGGTATACATAATTCCACTGCTTAACCTCATATTTTTTTATTTGACAACCAGATTTAACTTCCACCATCATTTTGAACTTTTGAAATGTCTCAAACATTTTAGACTTTTGTTTAAGAAATTAAACCTAACACATTTTTGTAAAATCATCAAGAAATAGGAAAAAAAATACCTATTACAATTTAAAGAATAAGTACTCGTAAGACCACACACATATGTGTGAACCAACCACAACTTTATTGAAGCATTCCAGTTGCTTTTAGGTAAAAAAAGAAGTTAGTTTTTTTTGCCATATTGACAAGCACTACACACATCAACCTTGTCATAGATCACAAGAAAATATTTAACTAATTTAGTCACATGCATATACTTCAATGTTGTATGCTTGTAATGGCTTAGTTTCTTATGCCATAAGATAAAATTATCATCGATAATACGATAAACATACACATCTGATTGTTTCCAATTTGTTTTTCATTTTAACTACCATTAAATCAAAACTAGTGGGGTCAAACATGAAGCATGGCATATTTTTCAAATGCAAGATATAATGTCTTTCTAGCATTTATCCTACAATCATTAAGCTTTGACTGATATCGACACAAACAAGATATCTAAAATTAACTTTATACCTGAAAGAGTTTTGACTTCAATTATTCCTTTACCCTTGACATCCACATATTGTCTATTTCCAATCTTCACCTTAGAGATGTAAGACTTGTCAAATCTTCGAAGAGGTTTTCATCATGTCTCATATGATTTATATACCCACTATCAACTAGGCATGCTTTTTTGTTGCTGCAAGCAGCATAACAAGTAGTAATAAACAAATTTTTTTCTTCCTCAAGCTTTTCAACAACTTGAACATGTCCTTACTAGTTTACGTTGTTTTTGCAATCCTCTTTCATATAACCAAGTTGATTACAGGCTCTGCACTTAACCATTGGTTTGAACCAATGAAACTTTTTTGTATTATCAACATTTAATTTTGTTTGCCTCTTAATCAATTTTTTTAGTTTTGTATGTCTGCCTCTCAACCTAGATCTTCTCAAATGAAGCACTAATGTTCACAAGGCCTAGTTTAAAGAATGAAATAAGTTAAAGAGCTCAATTTGATGAAAAAGGATGGCGAGTAAGCTTAATTGTATAACTTAGAAAACTGTGTCGAAATTGAAAAAACGAAAATGAGTTATGAAAAATGAAATGATGTGGATTGACTAATTTAAGCCATACAAAAAAGATAGGATGATCATTGGAAGCAATCAGAGTTAAATAGAGACCTAATTTCAAAAGTCAAACATAAAGTCAATGAAGATCAAAGGTCAAAGTAAAAATCAAAAATCAATAAAAATCAAAGTAAAAGATGGGTAAAAAGTTTACTTTTAAAATTAGAAGAGCTACAAAATCCAAAATTCAAAATTGACTTCACCATTATGAAATTAAGGATGGAAAGAAGGTTAATGGCTGATAATTAAGGATAATTTCATGAAAAACTTTTTAAGCAAAATTCTCAAAAAGTGAATCAGAGGTATTCAAGATAAGCAAATCTGCATTTTTAGGAAAAATTCCATTAAAAGACATTTAGACCATGTGAGTGAACTTCAAAATGAGTTTTTGAACGACTAAGCAAACACTAATTGGACAAAGGAAATAAAAATGCAATTTTGGACCAGCATCACACCATTCGAAATTAATGAGGTCATGTTGCCTGATATAGCTTGCAATTTCTCTTTTAATACAGGGGCATGAAGGATATAAATTAAGGAATGTATTTTCTAAATATTTTCATGCCAAATGGAGGCATAAAAATGTCATCTTGATAGTAAGAATACAAGAGAAATGTATTAGGGAATATGTTATGAATATTCCTATTAATATTTTACATGCAAGACCATTGGGTAATATGCAACCAAGAATTGAAAAAACCGTTAGCCAAATCCCCTCCCATACATAAAGTTTCAGCCAAAGCTTATCAAACCTAGCCACACTCTTATTGTTCATACAATAACCACTAAAAAAAAGAGAGAAAAAAGGAAAAAAAATCTAGAGGAAATTTTGCTTGGATTAAAGCTTATCCTTGCCTTCTTCTTTTTGATTGATTATCCTTGCCATTTAAATGTTGTTTTCATGCTCACATGATCTTTTCATTTCATGGATTTCAAAAAAAATTAAAATAACATGGTTTTCTCATGCATTTTATATGTCCATGCATATCTCTTCCATATATGTCCATTGTGGTTGATATTTGTTAATGGGTTGATGATTGTGGTGATTTAAATATGAAAAATGTGGTGGACATGCTCCCTTAAAGTTTTGGAGTTGTTATTTTTTTTTTTTTTGCTTCTTTTGGTTCCTTGTAGACGTTTACTATATGTTTGATTTATTGATTCCGTGGTTGCTTAATCAAGGAAGGTGAAAGGCTTAAGGATCCTAAGGCTTCTACGCCATAGGTGATTTAGTGAGTTAAGCTTTCATGCTCATGAAGCTACCATGGACCTGATCTTACTGGATATAAAAAATTGATATCAAAAACTCCCTAATAGACTAAGGTTAGCTCAATAAATAAGCCAACCTTTATCCATTATTTTTATTATTTTCGTACTATTCAAACTTTGGGAACATTAAGCTATCTCCAAGCTTAGATGCTTGTTGGTTTTGGGCCCTAATATGTTGATTTGAAGCCTTTGAAAAATTGGTTTTTGACTCTAAGTCTAGTTGGCCTTGTTACTGAACCTTGTGGAGTTGTGTTGGTGAACTAATAGGGCATACTAGCTACTATTTTTGGGGGCTGTTTTGGCCTTGATAGAGAGGCAGTTAAATTTTATTCTCGTGGATAAAGTAGGCCTTAGGTTGGGTTTGAAGCATAGCCATTGCAGAGTGGAGCATTCTAATGCTCTGATTTGCTCTAAATGGTGCAATTTTTGGGGTTGTGCATGGCATATTTTTAGTCAATTCCCTTTAGCATTCGAATGCCAAGTTAAAATGCCTTACTTCACGTTTAGTTCATTAGAATGGTTGAGCGATTTCGTGGGAGTAGAATAAAAGGGGAATAAGTATTAAATAGCTTGATTAATTGAATGGAATAGAGATTGAATAGTATAAAATTGTTTGGTTCATTAAAATAGGGTTAAGGAATCGGTAAGGAATAAGTATAAAATGACACTTTACCCTTAAATTAAATAAATAGTATTTTTCGTATTATTAAATATATAAAAATTATTTTTACAAAATATAAAAATATATATATAAATTTTGAAAAATATATTTAAAAATATAATTTAAAATTACGTTAAGCAATATTCAAAAAATAATATTTGTAAAATAATATATAAGATATTTAAATGAAAAAGTATTTAAATATAAAATATTTATATATCATATAAAATAATTTATATAATTTTTTTTTCAAAATATATAAGCTTATTTTCTTTCTCTTTTTCACTTTTCCCTTTTCTAACCCTCTATTTTCTCTCTAGTTCTTATGTGTCTTTCTCTATCCTAATTAAAAGGAAAAACCAATAAGAAAAGTTCAACCCAAAAACTTTATGCTCAGCCCAAATTCGGCCATTACTGCCATGGTCACCATCAATCGTCGTCCACCAACTTACGGGCTAAATTCCACCTAATGTATCATCTTAACCCCCTCTTTCCAACTTTCCACTTAGTTTTTTCCTAAAACTCATAGAAAAGCATTGATCTATGCATGAAATTCGTAAAAAAAAAAATTAAAAAAACTCTACCTTCAACCATCATCACTGTTTAATCTTTACGTATGTTTTCTCCTTCCCTTTACTATTTCTTTCCACCAAATATCAAAACCTATACAACATCCTAAACCTAAAATCTTGGATTTTCTCTCTTCTCTTTACCTTTTTCTACTCAAAATTAATCTTGGTTGTTATTGTGTTGTTTTTGGAAGAAATATTCTTGATTTTTGTTATGGAATGATTTTCTGTCAATGGACATTTTTGAGAAACTTTTTTTTATATTCCATGGGATCTTGGACATTCAGTGGCTATTCAAGATATTTAGGAATTAGACCATAGTAATCCCTATAGAGGAATACTGATTTGATGAAGCAAACAAGTGTGCTACTGTAGCATGCTGAATATAGACAAAAATGGAATAGCCATTTCAATCAACCCAAAACGTTAGAGTTGGCTTATTATGTCATCATTGTTGATAGAGGAAAATCAAATGCCTTTTAGTTTAGGAAGAGGTAATGAGGGTAAGGCATGCATTAGTAACCACAAAGACATTGATTTGAATGCCACGCCTCCATGATATAACTTTGAGGCCATTCTTTGGCCTATCATTTGTACCCTTATTTAGGTCATTCAATCTAGATTTAGATCTTATCTTGTTGGCATTAGGGTGCTAAAAGATCGTCTCTGAATTAGGTTTAACCAATGCCCTATTCGAGTATACTTGCAACCTACAACCAGCCCTGATAAAAGCCACAGTTTGGCCTTTAAAATGAAATTAGTTTTAGGCTATTAGCTCTACGTTTAAAGCCTTTTAACCTAGTTTTCCAGCGGCATAGGTCTTGTATTTTTTTCGAGTTTATTTAGGTCATGAAATAGCCTTAGTTTCATTAAAACGTTCGTTGTCCCCTACTATAGACTTATAGATAGGTTTGATTTTGGCTAATTGTTCAACCACTAATTGAATCCACTTTAGGCCCATGAGCTCCAAAATTAAAGCCCATTTAGCAAGCTTTCAGATGGCATAGGTTTCAAATTTTTTATAGTTTGATTAGGTAAGTAAACAATTAGGTTTTCACTTGTTCGAGGACTTTACATCCAGCGATCAGGCGTGATTGCTTTAATTTTGCTCAACATGTGAATTTATTTTAGGCCAATAAGCTCCAAAATTAAACCTTGTTCTCCTTCAAATAGAGTATGTTTCACCTTATTTTATACCTTTTGGGTAAAGAAGAAACTAAGGAATCATAATTGTGCTAGTTGTCCATTGCTTCTATCAAGGTTGCTATTCCATAGTTTATGACCAATTCTACACCTTAAGAAAGTCAAAAGGCATTCAGATGCCTAATTATTAAGCCACATTAGTTCAAGCCAAAAAGTTTACTTATTTTTCCAAATCGATTTTAGTTTTGTTTATAGAAACAGGTTTTTAATTTTTCACTTGATTTTAATCGTATTCCTAGCTTCCCTCCAAAAATATTTTTTGAAACGATATTCTCTTCAGAAATCAATTTTCCTTCACTCTATTTTTAGATACCTAATGTTTAATTCATTCTAACCATTTCCTTTAAATTGGTTTTCAATATTTTTTGAACTTCAAATTTACATTTGTTCGATTCTTTTTTTAAAAAAAAAAATCTTTTATGCCTAAATCACAATTACGGTCTAAGCTCATCTAACCTTGTTCGGTTGTTTCTTTAACTACCCAAAACTTTCATAAGACTTATCTGAAAAAGTCCCAATTTTTTTATCTTTTATAGTTAATTCATGTTACATATGTTATGCTTCTTTCATGTCTATGCCATACTAGATTTTGTTGTTGAATTATATTCATTCAGAATTTGTTTTTAACCATTTTATAAGTATGATGAGATTATCGCAAAATGGTTTCAAGCATATTCTATCTAGTTGTTGAGGAATATGCTCCGTACTATTTTCTCCATAAGCTTAACATTCACGTGTTACAAGAATCATGTAAATGTTGGTGCAAAAAAATTTTTCCCTAAATTCGACTAGATGTTGGGGAAGTTAAGGAATCATTTGATGCAAAATGTTTATACGACTGTCAAAATAAAATATTAAATTTATGAAAATTCAATCATCTTATACACAATTTTTTGTTGCTCTCACAGTTCTCTATGTATTATTTTTGCATAAATAATCTCACAATTATGTGTTTGCAGTAGACTTGGGTAAGGACCAAGCAACCTGCCTAACCCAACAAGCCTTGACCAATCAAGCCCAGGTTCGTGTCTTAATTTTCTTGTTTTGAGTTGCTCAGCCCAACCTAGAATAGTAATTTTAAGTTAAAATAGTATATTTTTTTTAAATTTAATTATAAAATATATAAATATTAATTTAAAAATAATTTTTAATAGGAACAGTAATTCAAAGCTAAAATGGATAGGCGGAGCCTAGCTAAATTGGAGCCTGAGCTTAGAATTCAAAACTTTTTAGGCCATGGCTCGACCTATGCTGAGTCTAGTTTGCAATAAATGAATTTAAAATATTTGAAAGCTGAATTTTTCATTTTTAAAATGAGTAGGAGTTTCTAAGTTATGATCATTCATGAATTTTTGTTTGACTGATAAGTCAAACTGCATCAATCATCGTTAACTTGAAAACATTCTTTTCAAAATGAAAGGAATAGATTGAGAATTTAAAAGAAAGGGTAAATTTATCTTTTTGTCGATTTTTAGGGAATATAAGAGGTTTTCAAACAAAGAATTCCATTTACTTTCAAATAACCTCATTTTTATTTCTAAGGGGAAGTATCGCTAAATACCATTAGCCTAAGTTAACTTTATTAGGATTTTGAATAACATGTGATAATAAGTATCGATTTTTAGGCATTATGAGGGTTTTAATCCTTCCTTATGCATAACCGACTCCTAAACCCATTTCTTTGTTCTTTGAATTTAAAAGCAAACCTTAAGTTCATTTTTTAAGGTTTCAACACCCTCACAAAGACTAACTCTAATAGGTTACCAAAAGCACCTAGTCTAAAAAGATTGATTGCAACTCCAATTTCCTAGCTATTTCGTGATAGCCATACAAAAAAGTTAGGTGAGCGATTGATGACTTATCCCCCACACAAGGAAAATATTTTTCTACATGTAATATGCTGTTTGAGATTCATATCCCAATTCAAAGCATGCTGTGACATATATGATTTCTTTTTTGTAGTGGGGACAATGTAGATACGTTTCTTTTTTTTCCATTCCAATTTATGGTTGTCTCTTTACTTTTTCTTTTTGTCTTTACTAGATTGTTTTCTTCATGTGTTGTTATTGGCATGCTTGTTTTTAAAATTGCTTGAAAAGTTTCGTCAATTGAGTCTTTAAGTTTAATGGCCCTTTTGTGTTCTAATGCTTAAAGGGCATTTGTAACTTTAGTAAAAATAAGCTTGAAGATGACCTTTGAGTCTTTTAAGATGAAATCGTAGACTTTAACCTCTCAGAGATGCTTAAAAACTCCATTTCAACTATCCTTTTACCTAACAACTCTTTAACATGTAGCTGAGTTGTTTACAACCTTCATAAGCATATCAACATACTTTTTCACTATTTTAGCCTCTTTTATCCTTAGAACCTTGAACTCCCTCCATAATTCAAAACTCATATTTGCTTTATTCTATTGATGCCTTGGAACTACTTCTTAAGCTTATCCTAAGCTTCCTTAGCAGTTTCACAAGTCATTATCCTTATTAAGATCACATCTGAAATAATAGAAAGAATGCTAGATAGGACCTTGTATTGCTTTGCTACCTTTTTACTATGTTAATTAATTTAGACAATGGTAAGATTTAATCTTAATAAGGTTACATTATGACCTGTTTCAATAGCTCCTACAAGTTAAAGGCTCTCAAATAGGCTTCATTTTCACTTATTTAATAGGTTTGTTCTCTTCTACGAATATGTGAAGGTGTTAAGGTTGCAAAGTTGCTAGAAGGTTGAAAGAATTTGATGTTCTAAGGTACTTTGAAGGTTGAAAATGGAGGCTTTGCTGGTTTTTTTCACTAACTCATAGTCCCTTAAGAACTTTGATTAAGCTTTGATGTCATGTTGTTTAAATGACAAAAAAGAAAAAAGAAAAAATGAGAGTTTTTCATGCATTAAAAAACAACATTCACATTATCATAATTTATTCATGTTCAGGTACATAATTACAAACCAATTGTTGGTGAAGGTTTTTTTTATGTATCCCCTAATGTAGATCTATAATTTAGTTTGGGTTTTTAAAGTTGATTAAAAATGTCATTTACCCATGCCCAGAAGCCAACGAGGATGTCTAAGGACCAAATTAGATAGGTAAAGGTGATTAGAAAGCCAAAACAAAGTGTTTCATGCAAAATATGTCATAGGTATCAATACCTTAGCCTCATCTATCAATACTTGAACCCTCAATAGTTGAAATTCTTAAAATAGGGGTAGATATCAATATTGATGATTGATATTTCATGAACATACCTTTAAGGGGTTAACTATCAATACTTTAGAATAAAGCATCCATACCTTAACCCATAAAGTAATGATACTTTATGGTAATGTGTTGATACTTTGGAGTAAAACTGAACATGCTAAGCCAAATCTTCAAGCTCTAATGGCATTTTTTCCTCTAGGCTATCTAAATATTGATGACTAATTTAAAACTCTTTGAAATAATTTTTTAGAAGGTCATGACATATTAGATTTGATTTTTAATAAAACATTGGTCTAATTATTAAAATATTGAATTTTAGGGGCATATATTATCTTAACATATTTGGGCCTTAATTTTCAATTTAAAAAAGATGGCCAAAATAATGAAAAGATGATAGGAAATTGGGACATTAAAAGATTGATCCAAGATTAATAGGGGTAAAAGTGGCTCTAAATATGACATTTTTGTTAATAGGAGAAAGAGAGTAATAGATTGGCCCATTTGAGGCCTTATTGGTCCTAAAGTTAAGGGCCCTTGGCCAATTAAATGAAAACAGATGAAATAATGTAAGATGTACAAGGGGGAGAGGAAAAAAATGATGAACACTAATAAGGAAAGGGTTAGTGGCACCTAATTTTTTTAACACATCTCTTGCTGTCATTGGAGACATTCTCAACATTAAGGAAAAATTATAGCAGCTTAAAAAAAAAGAAAGTTAGGGGAACTTTAGAAGCTTTAAAGCTTAGAAGGTCTAAACTCCCTATGTTTTCTTGTTATTCATTCTATTTTGATTAAAGACCTCATCTTGCCATGCTCATGTATTTAGTTTCTAGCTCATGAAGTTATATGTTATGTTCATGCAGTCTTGTGCATTATTCTCCTTATGACCACGTGGGTTGATGATTTCATGCATTTTTTATGGATGGTTTGATGTTATGAGTACTATTTTGGCTTATGGAGCATTTGACCATAGCATGGTTTTAGGTTCTCATACATTTTCTTTGATCTTTGATTTCTATGGGTTTTTGACATGTTTAATATGCCATGATGATTTGAGATGGAAAATGCTCTTATTTATTCATTGGAATGTTTAAGCCGTGATGATTTGTTTCCCATAATGTTGTGTTTTCTTCATGCTTTAGTCATTAAATAAGACTAAAGAATGACTATTAGTCATTTTCTTTGCCATGACATGTTCTTGTGTTTGTTTGTTACCTTAATGTTTTAGTATATTACATGCTTGATAAAATGTTTGCTTGTTGTTTGTCTTGCAATAATATCATGTTTGTTTGGCATATTGTATGTTTGATGTTACTACACGTTTGTTAGAACATTTGTATGCTTGAGTGGAAAAATCTAATTTTTTTTAAAACCTCCAAGATCAGGCCATAGTTAGCTTTGAAGGAAAACTCAAGGCTCATGCTTATTGAAATAGGCATAAAAATATTTAATCAAATTAAAATACACAGGGAAAATTAAATAAAGATATATCTAGATTTCCTTTGGTTATGATTTGCATATGGTCAATTTTGGCAGTTTAAAAACATAGATTTGATAGAGATTTTACTTATTTAGAGCCTCGTAACCTTGAGTGTGTTGATCTCTGCGTGGTTGTTGTCCTGGCTTGGTTACTTCAATCTTTCTTTAAAGCCACAAGTAGCAATGGTGATCTACATAGGTTTATTAGAGCCTTCACAAAGGTTCTGTGGTTCTCTAATGCCTAACAAAAGACTTGAGAAGCCTTAACCAAAAGTAGGATGCAACTACCCTTTCTCACACATAACCAAGAACAATTCTAGAAGGTTGTAAGGAAATCATAAGATAAGAGAGCACTACAAGGAGGCTGTATGGATGCGACCATGATAGTATTTTGCCTCCTATGGATGGCGGCTACTCTCTTTAATGCTAGAAAATAATTTTTTCTCATAAGAACGATTTTAGATCATCAAAAATAAAAGTGGAGCATAGAGCTTAAGTAGAGCTTAAGGATTTAGGGATATGGTGTCTAAGGTTTTTTTTAATAGTCAAAAAGAGTATAAGCCTCCCAAAAACTCTCATAAATGTATAGCTTAACTAATGGGTCAACTAAGCCTAATACTACAAAACCTAATGGGTAGCGCCATGGATTGTGCTTTCATGAGGATCCAAGTAAAACTCTTTTATCTAGTCGTTTTAAGATTGGGCCCAAGCATTAACTATTTAATATCGTGGCCTAATCCAACATCAATAGAGCCCACCTCTATTGTGCCTAACTCATATCAAGTCCAAATAGGATTTGTTTAAAACAAAGCTTATTTGACTTAATAATTAGGACTTTTGAGCAAACCTCTATCTAGGTGCAAGAATATTTAATTCCTAATTAAATTTCTCACCTAAGTAAAATAATTTTACTTCATGTAAATATTAGTAAATAATTATCAAAAAACTATTTAATTTGTCAAAAAAATTATCTAGCCCAAAACCAAGATATCCCTATTTACATACCTACTATTAGACAAAATCTCGATAAGACATTCATATGTTTACTACCATAGTAAAACATCTTTAATTATATTTTATAAATATAATTTATGTTTTTAATAATGCATAATTGAACCAATTCAATTAAGTCCTCCACATGATACTTTTTATTTAATTAAATCATAACAAATTAAATCTCAGATTTAATCCAATAGATTATCTTATTGTATACTTTTTAAGTTGGCAATGAATATAATTAATCTTATTAATTACATTCATAGATCAAAAGCAAGATCTAGCAATTTATTATAACCACCCAAATGTTAAAGAGTCATTCTAACCTTGAAAAAACCTTTCAGTAAGTAGCCTTCTAATGTAATTTGGTCCTTTCACCAAATATTTTAGAAAGACTAAAAGCATGGTGCAATGTCAACTCATATATCAATCCATGTTAGTTCCTACAGTTTATGGTTAACTTCATAAATTTGGAAAAATAATATCCCCTAAATCCGTCATACATTGGCCAACGACTTTATCAAGTTGACCAATGCTAATAACATGTGAGATATGCCTCTGATGCCAATGGGAGTGGTGATTCCTCTCTAGATCACTAATCCACCTTCGCATGGTTTATGCCATACCCAAAACCACCTTACCATAAGCAACCATCTATTATGAACTCATTCTTGATGGAATCAAAGCATGACACCACCAATACAAGATGATTTAGTATCACAAATTAAAGAAGCAGTTACACAATTGGCAAGTGAAAACATTTTCGTAGACACTTAAGTGACAATACCAAATGGAGTTCGTACACAGGCCATGTTCAGTGAACTTGTTTTCACAAAACAAACACCCACATGCCATCCCAAGTATCCCATATATTTCAACCTATGAGATTGATTGCTTACTTCACATGTAAGAAGGCATAATACGTGCCAATCTTTCAGCGTTGCCAGTGCTCTCGTCTCGACATTACATTAACTTGGAATAGTTTTAAGAACATGGCTTTGATGTATACGGATCTCATAATTATAACTTATTACAATTCCTTTGCAAGGTCAAATGTATTTTATGGGATTCATCTAATTAGTAGTTCATGATTGTCAGTCACGCTACTATTATAAAGGAAAACATTCAATCACAAAACTCAAGGAAAACCTTACATTACTAAACTAAATGATTCATTTGCATTGTTAACTAATATATACCTCATACAAGCTGATTGGCTCTAGGGCATATACTAATAAGTTTGATAAATAAGCTAACTTTAGCCTCCCGTTTTCAACCATTTTCATCGTAAACTTAGGATATATCAAGCTTAATAATGCTCAGAGTAGTTGCTAGTTTGAGGTTTTATTAAATGGTTTTAAAATAACTTTAAATTGGTTTTAAGTCTTGAATAATTCTAGCTTAGGTGTTGAGCCTTTGTGTGGTTGTAATGGCATTTAATACATAGCAATTTGGGCAAAAATGGATCAGGCCTAAAATAGGTCATCGTCTAGGGTCATAAAGTGGCATACAAATTACCTTTAAGTAGAACTTAGGCACCAACGGATTGGCCCTAGGATAGGTAGTCGATTCATTATTTACAGTTACAAAAAGGCATTCGAATGCCATTTGCATAGAAAAGTGCATCTGTGCACTAATAATGTAATATTCGAGCACCAATGGATTGGCCTCGAAATAATTCATGGTCTAGGGTCATAAAGATGATGTACAGATGCCTATTTACTTAGGAACAACACTTAGAGCATTCATGGATGTAAATTTATCGAGGGAAAAGCATTCAGAATCAATTTCCAAAATTTTTAGATTTGATATCGCTTTTAATCCAAGGCTTAGGCAAGCCTTGAAACATCATTCTTAGGTCATTTATCTTCACTTTAGACCTTTTCATATAGGCGTTTGGATATTAGGAGAATCGACTTCATAAGGTAGGAGCAAAACTCAAATTACGCCCATGAACTTGTGAACCTTTCCTCCCTTATCTCTAGTCATAATCAGATTCACAATGGGTCTGATTCAAAGAATAACCTATACTTCACAGGAATTGTATAAATTCCCACAAGCTTCAATGTATCTTTCCAAAGGTGCTGGTTTTGTAACATTTCAATCTTAGTAAGGCCTTTAAATGAACCATGTTTTCTCGACTGTGTCGGGCTATCCTTGCATTCCAGTGTAGATGAGTCATATGACATCCCATGTTTGAACCAATGAATGACTTTATGGAATTCTTTAGGTTTGTTCATTAAATGACATTGAATTAACTTTTCAACGATGTATTATACGTGATTATTCGAGTCCAAATGAATTTTTGGTGATTTCCTAACGTACTATGTAGATACCCCATCTCCTGCATCTAAAGCTAATAAGAAAAAATATTTTCATAATTCAAATGATTTTCTAGGAATTTTACATTGTTTTTAAATAAAATCTTATTGAGATAACTTTCTATCGGTGTTTTGTTTGCAATGTTTGGAGTTCATTTGAGTCGAGAATAAATTCGGGAAGCAACACAAGTAAGCTATTCGTATTTCTAAGGAAATGCATTTTTTACGATTCTCATATTGTCACTTTCCAAGGTATTTAGACACCTCAGAATAGACGTCATTTGCATCATTCTAGGAGAATTAAAAGGCATTAGAATTTCGAGTTATTAGTTTTTTGAAATTTGATTAAAATAAAAATCTTTAAAAAATTCCTTTGAATTTCAATCACACTTTTTTCTCAAATACATTTAGAAAATATTTTTTTAATAAATTTTTAATTTTCAACTAATTCTTAATTATTTTATTTTTCAATCTCTCTTTCGAAATTCTCCTCAAAAAAAGTTTTTCTCTCTCCATTTTTTTAAGATTTCATCAGATTTTATATCAAAACTCTTATGCCTTAGCCACGGTTTGATCTAAGCGCATCTCAAATTCTTTTTCGTGGCTTTCGTGAACACCTAGAACACTGGGATACATAACCTTACTGTCCTTTTTTATTTAATTTATTTATTTGTCAGTTTAATTCTTGATCATATGATTGTTTTGATTTGTTTGCTTTTTATTTTGTGATTCATTTACTAATTAACATGATTATGTATTTAAATTAGCTTTTATTAAAATAAGGCAATATTCGCATATTAAATTTTTTTCGAGTTTTTTGCCTTATGAATGGCTCTGACTTTGGGAATCCTTTTAATTCAGGAATACAATTCTAAATATTATAATCTTTTTTATTAAAAAAAAAAGGAAAAACTCCTATAATATTCCAAATGACAAGTGTTGTAAGAAAATTTTTCGGGGATTGTGCCTAAATACCGAATAATCAAAATACCTAGACCCAGACTAAAATAACAAATGGCTAAGAGGTATTGATTTTAGGATGTTGTTGGGTTGCTAATCTTTTCCCAAGCATAATTGACTCTCAAATCCAATACTTTTCTTTAGTTTTAGCATAGACTTTAAAATAATTCTTTTTAAATTGATTTCAAAATTTAAAAGAATTGGTTTTAATATGTGTCCGATCACAAGTAGCCAAAAAGGATCGATGATGACTCCAATTTTTTAGCTATTTTGTAATAGCCATATGAGAACAATCAGATGAGTGATTCACTTTGATGACCCTACCCTACTTTAAAATGAAAAAAATAATAGATTCAAATACATTATGTTGACTAATTGCAAATACAGTATCAAACTACCAAATGTGATCATATTACAAAAAAAACATGCTATCCTTAAGAGTATTTAATAAAAATCTCAAATATCTGGCATGTTAACTTGCAAGTTGATAAGTGTTATTTTTGGGTTTGAACTTGTTTAGCCAATTAAAAAGTTAATGGTTGGATTAACAATTAATACTTTCAATTGGATGTGTGGCTGGAAGGGATTCCAATCACGATAAAACATAGTTTTATCATCGTCCAATATCATTTTGAGATTTTGGCACAATGGAATCCCTTCAAATTGAAGCTTAAATTGATTAACCCCATATTTGGATTACGGTAAAGGAAAGGAAAGTAAAGTAAAGTAAAACAAGGGGAAAAAGATTCTTTTCCTTGGATAAACTTTTTTATAAACTCAAGGGAAAGTGAGGAAGCCAAGCGTCCCTTGCTTTCTCTTAAAATATCTAATTTTTATAAACCTTAATTTAGAGTAAACTGAAAAGAAAGAAAAGCTATCCAAACAAAATATACATATTTTTTTTAGTTTTCTTTACTTCATTTTCTTTTCTTATTATTATCTATCTAAACATAGCGTAAAAAAAATTTTTTTATACATAGTAATCGAGGTGAACTAAACTTTTAGGAATGAGATTTGCAATTTACTCTATTATGTATCATAGTGATTTTAGAGGCCAAAATCTTATATGATGCATGAATAAAGTGTTTAAGATTACTTGGTTATTTTTCTTCATTTTGTTATATTATTCAAATTTAGGTATTTTACTGAGTATTAGATACGGATATATTTAATTTTTCTTTAAATTTTTTTCTATATTTAAAGGATCATACTCTATATCCTTATTTGGATATATATTAAACACAGATATCAAATATAAATACTTTAAAAATTTTGTATAACATCAAAGACTTTGTTGTGTTTTGTGCAGAAAATCCCTGGATGGTGGATCTGGATGTATTATTTAATACCCACATCTTGGGAGTTTAAATTGCTTGCTCACTTCACAATATGGAGATGCTAATGATGAAATTACGGTATATTTGAAACAACAACAATGGCCGCTTTGCTGTTTCTGCAGTTCTCTTTTTCTATCCCCTAATTTCTCACTGCCTTTCGCATTTTTATTACACGTTCGAACTTTGAGCGAAGTT
>JBBYHL010270732.1:0-25159 GCA_038381835.1 Adansonia madagascariensis
ATGCTTTGACCTCCCATTGGCTTGTATCAAGGCACAAACACATTTTACATCTTTACCATCCTTATTCATAATAATTTTTTTTACCTGGAGTTGTCAAAATGCTCACCCGTCTTCTAAATCACAAGATTTTATCAACTTAATTTTTCCAACCCGATTTCTTTAAAAAGTGTCAGACGTGTCACTTTTGGGGTATCACCAACCCAGGCCTTCCGAGGGGATACTCCAACCTCGCTTTTCCAAATTGTCAAGATCTAAAAATCTTCCTTTATCAAAATTATTTGTCATTCACAAGGATACTCCAACCCCATCTTCCTGAAGGGATACTCTAACCCTATCTTTCAACTATAATTAATCTTTTCTTTTTTTTCTTCTCTGACTTCTACGAATACGTCAAACAAACCTTGTTTAATCAAGAAACCCAGATGCATCTCGAAAATGGTCCATTCGGTTATTCCTAGATAATCGATGCCAATAGTGAGATAATTCCAATAGTCCACCCATTTTCTTTATCATTGTATTGAATGATCCATTTTATGTTATTTCATTTATTGTCTTACTAACATGATTTCTTTATGATGATTATTTGCATTCATGTTTCAAATTGTTTTAAATAAAATTAAAGGTAATGTTCCGTGTGGGTATCTCTCTAATGCCCAAAGTGGAACATTCCATTTTCAAAGTAAAATTCAGAGGTCATTTTTATCGAAAATCTCTATATTCCCCATCTCTCCGGGGCGTATATGAGGTTAAATCTTTTTCATCAAAACTTGGATTATTTCTACATGCATTAAAAGGGGTCATATCGAAATAATGACAAGTTAAGATCGAAAGAATTAAAACCAAGAAAGACATAGCTAGTACGGTACTGATTTTGAGCTTCGTGACTCATCGTGCGTAACCAACTCCCGAATCCAAATGATGAATCTTTGCATTACGTAGACCATGAGATTGATGTTTTGAGTTTCGTAACTCAAAACATAGGTTTAATTAGGCATCCGATCATGCCTAGCCCTAAATGATCGATGGCGACTCCAAGCGTTGGCCATTTCGTGATGGTCATCCGAGACCAATAAGATGAGCGATTCATCTTATGGTCCTTTTCACTGTACCACAAGTCAAGAATCTGTACATTTTCATTCTCATCACATCGCCAAAGAATAGTCTCAATCAAGAAGACATTTTCAAGTCAGGAAAATATTTTAAGTCATACGCACCCATAGATCCTCAAGGATCCACTCTGAGGTATGTTGCGACACCTAGATTCCCATAATAATCTCTATTCTTTTTGCTTTTGGGTGCTACAATATTGTTCGCCACAATGGGATGCATAATCCTGATGCTTTGGATTTGCAAGAAAAGCTTTTTTTTCCACCATTTTCCTAATAATTAATGTTCATCTGTGAAATGAGACAAACTTGGATACACGTAATAATCTCCATTCTTTTAGTTATCAACACTACAATCATGCTCTCCTTATTGGGATACACGACATTGATGCTTTGGATTTGAAAGAAAAGCTTTGCTTTCCACCATTTTCCTTATAATCAAGCTTCATCCATGAAATGAGTCAAACTTGGATTCCCATAATAATCTCCATTCTTTTTGTGAATGGGCGCTTCAATATTGATCCCCACATTGGGATGCACGATCCTGATGCTTTGGATTTGCAAGAAAAGCTTTTCTTTCCACCGTATTCCTTATAATTAATGTTCATCTGTGAAATGAGACAAACTTGGATACTCGTAATAATCTCCATTTCTTTTGTTATCGACACTACAATCATGTTCTCCTTATTAGGATACATGACATTGATGCTTTGGATTTGAAAGAAAAGCTTTCCTTTCCACCAATTTCCTTAAAATCAATGTTTATCTGTGAAATGAGACAAACTTGGATACTCATAATAATCTTCATTATTTTTGTTATGGGCACTACAATCATGTTCTCCTCATTGGGATACATAATCTTGACACTTTGGATTTGTAAGAAAAGCTTTTCTTTCCATCATTTTCCTTATAATTAATGTTCATCTGTGAAATGAGACAAACTTGGATACTTATAATAATCTCTGTTCTTTTTGTATTGGCACTATAATTATGTTCCCCTCATTGGGATACACTATATTGATGCTTTGGATTTACAAGAAAAGCTTTTCTTTCTGCCATTTTCCTTGTAATTAATGATCACCCGTGAAATGAGACAAACTTGGATACTTGCAATGACATCCGTTCTTTTAATTAGTGGCACTACGATCATATTCTCCTTATTGGGATGCATGATATTGATGCTTTGGATTTGGTAGAAAGGCTTCTCTTTCCACCATTTTCCATATAATCAAAGGTCATCCGTCAAATGAGACAAACTTGGATACTCATAATAGTCTCCATTCTTTTTCTTATGGGCACTACAATTATGTTCTCCTCATTAGGATAGACGATACTGATGCTTTGCATTTGCAAGAAAACCTTTTCTTTCCATGATTTTCCTTATAATCAATGATCATCCATGAAATGAGACAAACTTGGATACTTTTAATGACCTCCATTCTTTTGTTATTGTCACTACAATCATGTTCTCCTCATTGGGATATACGATCCTGATGCTTTGGAATTGCTAGAAAAGCTTTTCTTCCCACTATTTTCCTTTTAATCGAAGTTCATCCGTGAAATGAGACAAACTTGGATACTTGTGTCCATTCCTTTTGTTATTGGCACTACATTCATGTCCTCCACATTGGGATGCATGATATTGAAGCTTTGGATTTGCAAGAAAAGCTTTTCTTTCCATCATTTTCCTTATAATCAAAGCTCAACTCTGAAATAAGATAAACTTGGATACTTGTAATAACCTCTATTCTCTTTGTTAGTGGCACTACAATCATGTTCTCCTCATTGCGATACGCGATATTGATGCTTTGAATTTATAAGAAAAGCATTACTTTCCACCATTTTGCTTGTAATTAATGTTCATCTGTTAAAAGAGTCAAACCTGGATACTCGTAATAATCTCCATTCTTTCTGTGATGGGTACTATAATCATGTTCTCCTTGTTGGGATACTTTTCATTGAAGATTCAGATTTGCAAGAAAAGCTTTACTTTCCACCATTTTCCTTGTAATTAATGTTCAACCGTGAAATGAGACAAACTTGGATACCATAATAATCTCCAATCTTCTTTCATGGGCACTATAATCATGTTCCCCTCATTGGGATACCTGATATTGATGCTTTGGTTTGTAAGAAATGCTTTTTTTTCACCATTTTCCTTGTAACTAATGCTCTTCCGTAAAATAAGACAAACTTGGATACGGGTAATAATCCCCTTTCATTTTGTTATTGGCACTACAATCATGTTCTCCTCATAGGGATACATGATATTGATGCTTTGGGTTTGCAAGAAAAGCTTTTCTTTACACCAATTTCCATATAACAAAGTTCATTCATGAAATAAGGCAAACTTGGATTCTCGTAATAATCTCCATTCATTTTCTTATTGGCACTACAATCATGTTCTCCACATTGGGATACACGATCTCGATGCTTTGGATTTGCAAGAAAAACTTTTCTTTCCACCATTTTACTTATAATTAATGTTCAATCGTGAAATGAGACAAACTTGAAAACTCGTAATAATCTCCATTCTTTTTGTTGTTGACACTACATTCATGTTCTCCATATTATGATACATGGCATTGACACTTTAGATTTGCTAGAAAAACTTTTCTTTCCACCATTTTCCTTCTAATCAAAGTCTATCCGTGAAATGAGATAAACTTGGATACTCATAATAATCTCCATTCTTTTTGTTATGGGCTCTACAATCACATTCTCCTCATTGGGATACACAATTTTGATGCTTTGGATTTGCAAGAAAAGCTTTTTTTTCCACCATTTTCCCTATAATCAATGTTCATACGTGAAATAAGACAAACTTGGAAACTCGTAATAATATCCATTCTTTTTGTTATTGGCACTACAATCATGTTCTCCACATTGGGATACATGATCTTGATGCATGGGATTTGCAAGAAAAGCTTTTCTTTCCACCATTTTCCTTAAAACTAAAGTTCATCCATGAAATGAGACAAACCTGGATACTTATAATAGTCTCCATTCTTTTTGTTATGGGCACTACAATTATGTTCACCTTATTAAGATAGACGATATTGATGATTTGGAATTGCAAGAAAACCTTTTCTTTCCACAGTTTTCCTCAAAATCAAATATCATCTAGGGAATGAGATAAACTTGGATACTTGTAATAACCTCTATTCTTTTGTTATTGGCATGGCAATCATGTCTTCCTTATCGGGATATACGATCTTGATGCTTTGGAATTGCTAGAAAATCTTTTTTTTCCACCCTTTACCTTTTAATCGAAGTTCATTAGTGAAATGAGGCAAACTTGGATACTCGTAACAATATTCATTCTTTTTGTTATTGGCACTACTTTCATGTTCTCCACATTGGGATACATCATATGGATGCTTTGGATTTGCAAGAAAAGCTTTTCTTTCCACCATTTTCCTTATAATCAAAGCTCATCCGTGAAATATGATAAACTTGTATACTTGTAATAATCTCCATTCTCTTTGTTAGTGGCACTACAATCATGTTCTCCTCATTGTGATATGCGATATTGATGCTTTGGATTTGCAAGAAAGCTTTAATTTCCACTATTTTCCCTATAATTAATGTTCAACCGTGAAATAAGACAAACTTGGATACTCATAATAATCTCTATTTCTTTTTTATGGGCACTACAATCATGTTCTCCTCATTGGGATACACGTCATTAAAGATTCAGATTTGCAAAGCTTTACTCTCCACCATTTTCCTTGTAATTAATGTTCAACTATGAAATGAGACAAACCTGGATACTCATAATAATCTCTAATCTTTTTTTTTATGGGCATACAATCATGTTCCCCTTTTTGGGATACATGATATTGATGCTTTAGTTTGCAAGAAATACTTTTTTTCCACTATTTTCCTTGTAATTAATGTTCTTTTGTGAAATAAGACAAGCTTGGATACGCGTAATAATCTCTTTTCATTTTGTTATTGGCACTACAATCATGTTCCCCTCATAGGGATACATGATATTGATGCTTTGGGTTTGCAAGAAAAGCTTTTCTTTTCACCATTTTCCTTATAATCAAAGTTCATTCATGAAATAAGGCAAACTTGGATTCTCGTAATTATCTCCATTCATTTTGTTGTTGGCACTACAATCATGTTCTCCACATTGGGATACATGATCTTGATGCCTTTGATTTGCAAGAAAAGCTTTTCTTTGCACCATTTTACTTATAATTAATGTTCAACCGTGAAATGAAACAAACTTGGATACTCGTAATAATCTCCATTCTTTTTGTTGTTGACACTACAATCATGTTCTCCTTATTGGGATACACGACATTAATGCTTTAGATTTGCTAAAAAAACTTTTCTTTCCACCATTTTCCTTATAATCAAAGTTCATCCGTGAAACGAGACAAACTTGGATAGTCGTAATAATCTCCATTCTTTTTGTTATGGGCTCTACACTCACGTTCTCATTGGGATACATGATTTTGATGCTTTGAATTTGCAAGAAAAGCTTTTCTTTCCACCATTTTCCTTATTATCAAAATTCATCCGTGAAATGAGACAAACTTGTATACTGGTAATAATCTTCGTTCTTTTTGTTACGGGCACTACAATCATGTTCTCCTCATTGGGATAACATATTGATGCTTCGGATTTGGAAGAAAAGCATTTCTTTCTGCCATTTTTCTTATAATCAAAGTTCATTCGTGAAAAGAGACAAACTTGGATGCTCGTAACAATATACATTCTTTTTCTTATTGGCACTACAATCATGTTCTCCACATTGGGATACATGAAATTAATATGTTGGATTTGCAAGAAAAGCTTTTCTTTCCACCATTTTCCCTATAATCAATGTTCATCCGTGAAATAAGACAAACTTGAAAACTCATAATAATATCCATTCTTTTTGTTATTGGCACTACAATCATGTTCTCCACATTGGCATACACGATCATGATGCATGGGATTTGCAAGAAAAGCTTTTCTTTCCACCATTTTCCTTATAATTAAAGTTCATCCGTGAAATGAGACAAACTTGGATGCTCATAGTAGTCACCATTCTTTTTGTTATGGGTGCTACAATCATGTTCTCCTTATTGGGATAGACGATATTGATGGTTTGGATCTGCAAGAAAACCTTTTCTTTCCACGATTTTCCTCATAGTCAAAGATCATCCATGGAATGAGACAAACTTGGATACTTGTAATAACCTCCATTCTTTTGTTATTGGAACTGTAATAATGTTCTCCTCATTGGGATATACGATCTTGATGCTTTGGAATTGCTAGAAAATCTTTTCTTTCCACCATTTACCTTTTAATCGAAGTTCATTCATGAAATGAGACAAACTTGGATACTCGTAACAATATCCATTCTTTTTGTTATTGGCATGACATTCATGTTCTCCACATTGGGATACATGGTATGGACGCTTTGGATTTGCACGTAAAGATTTTCTTTCCACCATTTCCTTATAATCAAAGCTCATCCATGAAATATGACAAACTTGGATACTTGTAATAATCTCCATTCTCTTTGTTAGTGGCACCACAATCATGTTCTCTTCATTGTGATACGCGATATTGATGCTTTGGATTTGCAAGAAAAGCATTACTTTCCACCATTTTCCTTGTAATTAATGTTCAATCGTGAAATAAGACAAACTTGGATACTCGTAATAATCTCTATTCTTTTTTTATGGGCACTACAATCATGTTCTCCTCATTGGGATACATGATATTGATGCTTTGGATTTGCAAGAAATACTTTTTTTCCCACCATTTTCCTTGTAATTAATGTTCGTCCGTGAAATAAGACAAACATGGATACACATAATAATCTCCTTTCTTTTTGTTATTGGCGCTACAATCATGTTCCCCTCATAGGGATACATGATATTGATGCTTTGGATTTGCAAGAAAAGCTTTTCTTTCCACCATTTTCCTTATAACCAAAGTTTATTCGTGAAATAACTCAAATTTGGATTCTCGTAATAATCTCCATTCATTTTGTTATTGGCACTACAATCATGTTCTCCATATTGGGATACACGATCTTGACGCTTTGGATTTGCAAGAAAACCTTTTCTTTCCACCATTTTCTTTATAATCAAAGTTAATCTGTGAAATAAGACAAACTTGGATACTCATAATAATCTCCATTCTTTTTCTTATGGGCACTACAATCATGTTCTCCTCATTGGGATACATGATATTAATGCTTTGGATTTGCAAGAAAACCTTTTCTTTCTGCCATTTTCATTATCATCGAATTTCGTTTGTGAAATAAGATAAACTTAGATACTCGTAATAACCTCTGTTCTTTTTGTTTTGGCACTACAATAATGTTCCCCTCATTAGGATACACTATATTGATGCTTTGGATTTGTAAAAAAAGCTTTTCTTTCTACCATTTTCCTTGTAATTAATGTTCACTCGTGAAATGAGACAAACTTGGATACTTCCAACAACATCCATTCTTTTTGTTAGTGGCACTACAATCGTGTTCTCCTTTTTGGGATGCATGATATTGATGCTTTGGATTTGCTAGAAAGGCTTTTCTTTCCACCATTTTCCTTATAATCAAAGTTCATCCGTCAAATGAGACAAACTTGGATACTCATAATAGTCTCTATTCTTTTTTTTATGGGCACTACAATCATGTTCTCCTCATTGGGATAGACACTATTGATGCTTTGCATTCGCAAGAAAATCTTTTTTTTTCATGATTTTCCTTATAATCAAAGATCATCCATGAAATGAGACAAACTTGGATACTTGCAATGACCTCTATTCTTTGTTATTGGCACTGCAATCATATTTTCCTCATTGGGATATACGATCTGATGCTTTGGAATTACTAGAAAAGCTTTTTTTTCTACTATTTTCCTTTTAATTGAAGTTCATTTGTGAAATGAGACAAACTTGGATACTTGTATCCATTCTTTTTGTTATTGGCACTACATTCATTTCCTCCACATTGGGATACATGATATTGACACTTTGGATTTGCAAGAAAAGCCTTTCTTTCCACCATTTTCCTTATAATCAAAGCTCATTCGTGAAATAAGACAAACTTGGATACTTGTAATAACCTCTATTCTCTTTGTTAGTGGCACTACAATCATGTTCTCCTCATTGCGATGCGTGATACTGATGCTTTGGATTTATAAGAAAAGCACTACTTTCGACCATTTTGTTGGTAATTAATGTTCATCTGTTAAAAGAGTCAAACCTAGATACTTGTAATAATCTCCATTCTTTTTGTTATGGGTACTACAATCATGTTCTCCTCATTGGGATACACATCATTGAAGCTTCAAATTTGCAAGAAAAGCTTTACTTTCCACCATTTTCCTTGTAATTAATGTTTAACCATGAAATAAGACAAACTTGGAAACTCATAATAATCTCCAATCTTTTTTTTTATGGGCACTACAATCATGTTCCCCTCATTAGGATACGTAATATTGATGCTTTGGTTTGCAAGAAATGCTTTTTTTCCACCATTTTCCTTGTAACTAATATTCTTCCATGAAATAAGGCAAACTACGCGTAATAATCTCCTTTCATTTTGTTATTGGCAATACAATCATGTTCTCCTCATAGGGATACATGATATTGATGCTTTGAGTTTGCAAGAAAAGCTTTTCTTTCCACCATTTTTCTTATAATCAAAGTTCATTCACGAAATAAGGCAAACTTGGATTCTCGTAATAATCTCCATTCATTTTGTTATTAGCACTACAATCATGTTCTCCACATTGGGATACATGATCTTTATGCTTTGGATTTGCAAGAAAAGCTTTTCTTTCCACCATTTTGCTTATAATTAATGTTCAACCATGAAATGAGACAAACTTGGATGCTCGTAATAATCTCCATTCTTTTTGTTGTTGACACTACAATCATGTTCTCCTTATTGGGATACACGATATTGATGCTTTAGATTTGCTAGAAAAACTTTTCTTTGGACCATTTTCCTTATAATCAAAGTTCATCCTTGAAATGAGATAAGCTTAGCTACTCATAATAATCTCCATTCTTTTTTGTTATGGGCTCGACAATCACATTCTCCTTATCGGGATACACGATTTTGATGCTTTGGATTTGTAAGAAAAGCTTTTTTTTCCACCATTTTCCTTATTATCAAAGTTCATCCATGAAATGAGACAAACTTGGATACTGGTAATAATCTCTGTTCTTTTTGTTACGGGCACTACAATCATGTTCTCATCATTGGGCTACACAATATTGATGCTTCGGATTTGGAAGAAAAGCATTTCTTGTTGCCATTTTCCTTATAATCAAAGTTCATCCGTGAAATGAGACAAACTTGGATGCTCGTAACAATATCCATTCTTTTTGTTATTGGCACTACAATCATGTTCTCCACATTGGGATACATGATATTGATACTTTGGATTTGCAAGAAAAGCTTTTCTTTCCACCATTTTCCCTATAATCAATGTTCGTTCATGAAAAATAACAAACTTGAAAACTCGTAATAATATCCATTCTTTTTGTTATTGGCACTACAATCATGTTCTTTACATTGGGATACATGACATTTATACCTTGGATTTGTAAGAAAAGCTTTTCATTCCACCATTTGCCCTATAATCAAAGTTCATTCGTGAAAAGAGATAAACTTGGATACTCATAATAGCCTCTATTCTTTTAGTTATAGGTACTGTAGTCATATTCTCCTCATTGGGAAACATGATATTGATGCTTTGGATTTGCAAGAAAAGCTTTTCTTTCCAGCATTTTCCTTATAATCAAAGTTCATCTGTGAAAAGCGACAAATTTGGATGCTTATAATAATCACCACACTTTTTGTTATTGGCACTACAATCATTTTCTCCACATTGGGATACACGATATTGATGCTTTGGATTTGCAAGAAAAGTTTTTCTTTCCACCATTTTCCTTATTATTTAAGTTCATCTGTGAAATGAGAGAAACTTGGATGCGCGTAATAATCTCCATTCTTTTTGTTGTAAGCACAACAATCATGTTCACCTTATTGGGATACATGATGTTGATGCTTTGATTTGGCAAGAAAAGCTTTTCTTTCCACCACTATCCTCCGAGTCAAAGTTCATCCATGAAATGAGTCAAACCTCGATTCCCATAATAATCTCCACTCTTTTTGTGATTTGCTGCTACAACCATATTCTTCACGTTGGGATGCACGATCTGGATGCTTTGGATTTGCAGGAAATCTTTTCTTTCCACCATTTTCCTTGTAATTAATGTTCATCCGTGAAATAAGACAAACTTGGATACTCATAATAATCTCTATTCTTTTTGTTATGGGCACTACAATCATGTTCTTCTTATAGGGATACGTGATATTAATGTTGTAGATTTGGAAGAAAAGCTTTTCTTTCCACCATTTTTCTTATAATCAAAGTTCATCTGCGAAATGAGACAATCCTAGATACTCGTAATAATATCCATTCTTTTTGTTATTGGCTCTACAATCATGTTCTCCTCATTGGGATGCACAATATTTATGCTTTGGATTTGCAAGAAAAGCTTTTCTTTCCACCATTTTCCTTATAATCAAAGTTCATTTGTGAAATGGACAAACTTGGATACTCATAATAATCTCCATTCTTTTTGTTATTGACACTACAATCATGTTCGCCTGTTTGGGTTACACAACATTCATTCTTTGGATTTGAAAGAAAAGCTTTTCTTTCCACCATTTTCCTTAAAATCAAAGTTTATCCATGAAATGAGTCAAAGTTGGATTCTCATACTAATCTCCATTCTTGTTGCGATTGGGTGCTACAATAATGTTCTTTATATTGGGATACATGATCTTGATACTTCGGATTTGCAAGAAAAGCATTTTTTTCACCATTTTCCTTATAATCAAAGTTCATACGTGAAATGAGACAAACTTGGATACTCGTAACAGTATCCATCTTTTTGTTATTGGCATTACATCATGTTCTCCTCATTGGGATACGTGAAATTCATGCTTTGGATATGCAAGCAAAGCTTTTCTTTCCACCATTTTCCTTATAATCAAAGTTCATTCATAAAATGAGAAGCTTAGATTCTCGTAATAATCTCCATTCTTTTTGTTATTGGCACGCAATCATATTCTCCACATTGGGATACATGATCTTGATGCTATGGATTTGCAAGAAAAGCATTTTTTTCTGCCATTTTCCTTATAATTAATGTTTATCCGTGAAATGAGAGAATCTTGGATATGCATAATAATCTCCATTGTTTTTGTTATGGGCACTACAATCATGTTCCCCTCCTCAAGATACATGATATTGATGCTTTGGATATGCAAGAAAAGCTTTTCTTTCCACCATTTTCATTATAATCAAAGTTCATTCGTGAAATGAGACAAACTTAGATTCCTGTAATAATCTCTATTCTTTTTGTTATTGACACTACAATCATGTTCTCTGCATTGGGATACACGATCTTGATGCTTTGGATTTGCAAGAAAAGCTTTTCTTTCCACCATTTCCTTATTAGTAATGTTCATCCGTGAGATGAGACAAACTTGGATACTCGTAATAATCTCCACTCTTTTTGTTATCAACACTACAATCATGTTCTCCTTATTAGGGTACACGACATTGATGCTTTGAATTTGAAAGAAAAGCTTTGCTTTCCACCATTTTTCTTATAATCAAACTTCATCCATGAAATGAGAAAAACCTGGATTCCCATAATAATCTCCATAACTTTTTATGATTAGGCACTACAATATTATTCCCCATATTGGGATGCACGATCCTAATGCTTTGGATTTGCAAGAAAAGCTTTTCTTTCCATCATTTTCCTTACAATTAATGTTCATCCGTGAAATGAGACAAACTTGGATACTCGTAATAATCTCCATTCTTTTTGTTATCGACACTACAATCATGTTCTCCTTATTGGGATACACAACATTGATGCTTTGGATTTGAAAGAAAAGATTTTCTTTCCACCATTTTCCTTATAATCAATGTTCATCTATGAAATGAGACAAACTTGGACACTCGTAATAATCTCCACTAGTTTTGTTATTGGCACTACAATCATGTTCTCCTCATTGGGATACATGATATCCATGCTTTGGATTTGCAAGAAAAGCTTTTCTTTTTGCCATTTTTCTTATAATCAAATTTCATCCGTGAAATGAGACAAACTTGGATACTCAAAATAATCTCTATTCTTTTTGTTATTAGCGTTACAATCACGTTCCCCTCATTGGGATGCACTATAGTGATGCTTTGGATTTGGAAGAAAAGATTTTCTTTCTGCTATTTTCCTTGTAATTAATGTTCACCCATGAGATGAGACAAACTTAGATACTTGCAATAACATCCATTCTTTTCGTTAGTGGCCCTGCAATCATGTTCTCCTTGTTGTGATACATGCTATTGCTACTTTGGATTTGCTAGAAATGCTTTTCTTTCCACCATTTTTTTTAATCAAAGTCATCCATGAAACGATACTAACTTGGATACTTGCCATAACCTCCATTCATTTTGTTAGTGGCACCATAATCATGTTCTCCACATTGGATACACGGTATTGATGCTTTGGATTTGCAGAAAAAGCTTTTATTTCCACCATTTTCCTTATAATTAATGTTCATCTGTGAAATAAGACAAACTTGGATACTCATAATAACCTCCATTCCATTTGTTACAATCATGTTCCCCTCATTGGGATACACGATATTGATGCTTTGGATTTGCATGAAAAGCTTTTCTTTTCCATAATTTTCCTTATAATTAAAATTCATTCGTGAAATGAGTCAAACTTGGATGCTCATAATAATCTCCATTCTTTTTGTTATTGGCACAACAAATCATGTTCTCCATATTGGGATACATGATCTTGATGCTTCGAGTTTACGAGAAAAGCTTTTCTTTCCACCATATTCCTTATAATTAAAGTTCATCTGTGAAATGAGACAAACTTGGATACTCATAATAGTCTCCATTCTTTTTGTTATAGGCACTACAATCATGTTCTCCTCATTGGGATACATGATATTGATGCTTTGGATTTGCAAGAAAACCTTTTCTTTCCACGATTTTCCTTATAATCAAAGATCACCCATGAAATGAGACAAACTTGGATACTTGTAATAACCTCAATTCTTTTGTTATTGGCACAACAATCATGTTCTCCTCATTGGGATATATGATCTTGATGCTTTGGAATTGCTAGAATAGCTTTTCTTTCTACCATTTTCCTTTTAATTGAAGTTTATCCGTTAAATGAGACAAACTTGGATACTCATAATAATGGATTCTTTTTGTTATTGGCACTACATTCATGTTCTCCACATTGGGATACATGATATTGACGCTTTAGATTAGCAAGAAAAGCTTTTCTTTCCACTATTTTCCTTATAATCAAAGCTCATCTATGAAATAAGACAAACCTGGATACTCATAATAATCTCTATTCTTTTTGTTATGGGCACTACAATCATGTTCTCCTCATTGGGATACATGATATTGAAGATTCAGATTTGCAAGAAAAGCTTTACTTTCCACCATTTTCCTTGTAATTAATGTTCATGCATGAAATAAGACAAACTTGGATACTCATAATAATCTCCATTCTTTTTTATGGGCACTACAATCATGTTCTCTTCATTGGGATAAATGATATTAATGCTTTGGATTTGCAAGAAAAGCTTTTCTTTCCACCATTTTCTTTATAATTAAATTTCATCTGTGAAATGAGACAAACTTAGATACTCATAATAATCTCTGTTCTTTTTGTTATTGGCACTACAATCATGTTCTCCTAATTGGGATACATGATATTGATGCCTTGGATTTGCAAGAAAAGCTTTTCTTTCCACCATTTTCCTTGTAATCAAAGCTCATCCGTGAAATAAGACAAACTTGGTTACTTTTAATAACCTTCATTCTCTTTGTTAGTGGCCTAATTGCGATACGCGATACCGATGCTTTGGATTTGCAGGAAAAGCATTACTTTCCACCATTTTCCTTATAATTAATGTTTATCCGTGAAAAAAGTCAAACCTGGATACTTGTAATAATCTCCATTCTTTTTGTTATGGGCACCACAATCATGTTCTCCTCATTGGGATACATGATATTGAAGATTCAGATTTGCAAGAAAAGCTTTACTTTCCACCATTTTCCTTGTAATTAATGTTCATCCATGAAATGAGACAAACTTGGATGCTCGTAATAATCTCCATTCTTTTTTTTATGGTCACTAAAATCATGTTCTCCTCATTGGGATACATGATAGTGATACTTTGGATTTGCAAGAAAAACTTTTCTTTCTGCCATTTTGCTTATAATCAAATTTTTTTCGCGAAATGAGACAAACTTGGATACTCATAATAATCTCTGTTTTTTTTGTTGTTGGCACTACAATCATGTTCCCCTCATTGGGATACAATATTGATGCTTTGGTTTTGTAAGAAAAGTTTTTTTCGCCATTTTCCTTGTAATTAATGTTCACCCATGAAATGAGACAAACTTAGATACTTGCAATGACCTCCATTCTTTTTGTTAGTGGCACTAGAATCATGTTCTCCTCATTGGGATACATGATATTGTTGCTTTGAATTTGATAGAAAAAGCTTTTCTTTCCACCATTTTCCTTATAATCAAAGTTTATCCATGAAATGAGACAAACTTGGATACTCATAATAATATCCATTCTTTTTGTTATTGGCACAACAATCATGTTCTCCTCATTGGGATGCACGATATTCATGCTTTGGATTTGCAAGAAAAGCTTTTCTTTCTACCATTTTCCTTATAATCAAAGTTCATTCTTGAAATGAGACAAACTTGAATACTTATAATAATCTCCATTCTTTTTGTTATCGACACTACAATCATGTTCACCTGTTTGGGTTACGTGACATTTAAGCTTTGGATTTGAAAGAAAAGCTTGGATTCTCATAATAATCTCCGTTCTTGTTGCGATAGGGCACTACAATAATGTTCTCTATATTGGGATGCACGATCTTGATACTTTGGATTTGCAAGAAAATAATTTCTTTCCACCATTTTCCTTATAATCAAAGTTCATCCGTGAAATGAGATAAACCTGGATAATCATAATAATATCCATTCTTTTTGTTATTGCCACTACAATCATGTTCTTCTCATTGGGATGCATGATGTTCATGCTTTGGATTTGCAAGAAAAGCTTTTCTTTCCACCATTTCCCTTATAATCAAAGTTCATTCGTGAAATGGGACAAACTTAGATTCTCGTAACAATCTCCATTCTTTTTGTTATTGGCACTACAATCATGTTCTCCACATTGGGATACACGATCTTGATGCTATGGATTTGCAAGAAAAGCTTTTTTTTTCGCCATTTTCCTTATAATTAATGTTCATCCGTGAGATGAGAGAAACTTGGATACGTGTAATAATCACCGTTCTTTTTGTTATTGGCACTACAATCATGTTCTCCTCCTTGGGATGCACGATATTCATGCTTTAGATTTGCAAGAAATGCTTTTCTTTCCACCATTTTCCTTATAATCAAAGTTCATTCATGAAATGAGACAAACTTAAATTCTCATAATAATCTCTGTTCTTTTTGTTATTGGCACTACAATCATGTTCTCCACATTAGGATACATGATCTTGATGCTATGGATTTGCAAGAAAAGCATTTTTTCCACCATTTTCCTTATTATTAATGTTCATCTGTGAAATGAGACAAACTTGGTTACTCATAATAATCTCCACTTTTTTTGTTATCAACACTACAATCATGTTCTCCTTATTGGGTTACATGATATTGATGCTTTGGAGTTGAAAGAAAATCTTAGCTTTCCACCATTTTCCTCATAATCAAACTTCATCCATGAAATGAGTCAAACCTGGATTCCCATAATATTCTTCATTCTTTTTATGATTGGGTGCTACAATATTGTTTGCCACATTGGGATGCACGATCCTGATGCTTTGGATTTGCAGGAAAAGCTTTTCTTTCTACTATTTTCCTAGTAATTAATGTTCATTTGTGAAATGAGACAAACCTGAGTACTCATAATAATCTCCATTCTTTTTGTTATCGGCACTACAATCATGTTCTCCTTACTGGGATGCACGATCCTGATGCTTTGGATTTGCAGGAAAAGCTTTTCTTTCCACTATTTTCCTAATAATTAATGTTCATTTGTGAAATGAGACAAACCTGAGTACTCGTAATAATCTCCATTCTTTTTGTTATCGGCACTACAATCATGTTCTCCTTATTGCGATACATGACATTGATGCCTTAGATTTGAAAGAAAAGCTTTGCTTTCCACCATTTTCCTTAAAATCAAACTTTATCCATGAAATGAGTCAAACCTAGATTCCTATAATAATCTCCATTCTTTTTGCGATTGGGCACCACAATATTATTCCCCACATTGGGATGCATGATCCTGATGCTTTGGATTTGCACCATTTTCCTTATAATTAATGTTCATCCGTGAAATGAGACAAACTTGGATACTCGTAATAATCTCCATTCTTTTTGTTATCAACACTACAATCATGTTCTCCTTATTGGGATACACGGCATTGATGCTGTGGATTTGAAAGAAAAGCTTTTCTTTCAACCATTTTCCTTATAATCAATGTTCATCTGTGAAATGAGTCAAGCCTGAATTCCCATAGTATTCTCCATTCTTTTTATGATTAGGTGCTACAATATTGTTTTCCACATTGGGATACACGATCCTGATGATTTGGATTTGCAGGAAAAGCTTTTCTTTCCACCATTTTCCTAATAATTAATGTTCATCTGTGAAATGAGACAAACTTGGATACTCGTAATAATCTCCATTCTTTTTGTTATTGACACTAAAATCATGTTCTCCTTATTGGGATACATAACATTAATGCCTTAGATTTGAAAGAAAAGCTTTTCTTTCCACCATTTTCCTTATAATCAAACTTCATCCATGAAATGAGTCCAACCTGGATTCCCATAATAATCTCTATACTTTTTGCGATCGGGCGCTTCAATATTGTTCCCCACATTGGGATGCATGATCCTGATGCTTTGGATTTGCAAGAAAAGCTTTTCTTTCCACCATTTTCCTTATAATTAATGTTCATCTGTGAAACGAGACAAACTTGGATACTCGTAATAATCTCCATCCTTTTTGTTATTGACACAACAATCATGTTCTCCTTATTGGATGCATGGCATTGATGCTTTGGATTTGAAAGAAAAGCTTTTCTTTCCACCATTTTCCTTATAATCAATGTTCATCCCTGAAATAAGACAAACTTGGATACCCATAATAATATCCATTATTTTTGTAATGGGCGCTACAATCATGTTCTCCTCATTGGGATACATGATATTCATGCTTTGGATTTGTAAGGAAAGCTTTTATTTTTCCCTTTTTCCTTATAATTAAATTTCATCCGTGAAATAAGACAACCTTGGATACTCAAAATAATCCCTGTTCTTTTTCTTATTGGCACTGCAATCATGTTCCCTTCATTGGGATACACTATATTAATGCTTTGGATTTGTAAGAAAAGCTTTTCTTTCCCCCATTTTTCGTGTAATTAATGTTCACTTATGAAATGAGACAAACTTGGATACTTGCAATAACATCCATTCCTTTTGTTAGTGTCACCGCAATCATGTTCTCCTCATTGGGATACATGATATCGCTGCTTTGGATTTGCTAGAAAAGCTTTTCTTCCCACCATTTTCCTTGTAATCAAAGTTCATCCATGAAATGATACTAACTTGGATACTTGCTATAACCTCCATTCATTTTGTTAGTGGCACCACAATCATGTTCTCCACATTGGGATACATGGTATTGATATTTGGATTTGCAAGAAAAGCTTTTATTTCCACCATTTTCCTTAAAATTAATGTTCATCTGTGAATTGAGACAAACTTGGATACTCATAATAACCTCTATTCCTTTTGTTATGGGCACCACAATCATGTTCTCCTCATTGGGATACACGATATTGATGCCTTGGATTTGCAGGAAAAGCTTTTCTCATCATTTTCCTTATAATCAAAGTTCATTCGTGAAACGAGACAAACTTGGATGCTCGTAATAATCTCCATTCTTTTTGTTATTGGTACTACAATCATGTTCTCTATATTGCTATACACGGTATTGATGATTTGGATTTGCAAGAAAAGCTTTTATTTCCACCATTTTCCTTATAATTAATGTTCATATGTGAATTAAGACAAACTTGGATACTCATAATAACCTCTATTCCTTTTGTTATGGGCACTACAATCATGTTCTCCTCATGGGGATACACGATATTGGTGCCTTGGATTTGCAGGAAAAGCTTTTCTCATTATTTTCCTTATAATCAAAGTTCATTCGTGAAATGAGACAAACTTGGATGCTTGTAATAATCTCCACTCTTTTTGTTATTGGCACTACAATCATGTTCTCCACATTGGGATACACGATATTGATGCTTGGGATTTGCAAGAAAAGCTTTTCTTTGCACCATTTTCCTTGTAATTAAAGCTCATCTATGAAATGAGACAAACTTGGATACTCATAATAGTCTTAATTCTTTTTGTTATGGGCACGGCAATCAAGTTCTCTTCATTGGGATAGACGATATTGATGCTTTGGATTTCCTTGAAAACCTTTTTTTCCATGATTTTCCTCATAATCAAAGATCATCCATGAAATGAGACAAACTTGGATACTTGTAATAACCTCCATTCTTTTGTTATTGGCACTGCAATCAAGTTCTCCTCATTGGGATATATGATCTTGATGATTTGGAATTGCTAGAAAAGCTTATCTTTCCATTATTTTCCTTTTAATCGAAGTTCATCCGTGAAATGAGACAAACTTGGATACTTGTATCCATTCTTTTTATTATTGGCACTACATTCATGTCCTCCACATTGGGATACATGATAACGCTTTGGTTTTGCAAGAAAAGCTTTTCTTTCCACCATTTTCCTTATAATCAAAGCTCATCCGTGAAATAAGACAAACTTGGATGCTTGTAATAACCTCTATTCTCTTTTTTAGTGGCACTACAATCATGTTCTCCTCGTTGCGATACGCGATATTGATGCTTTGGATTTGCAAGAAAAGCATTACTTTCCACCATTTTGCTCGTAATTAATGTTCGTCTGTTAGAAGAGTCAAACCTGGATACTCATAATAATCTCCATTCTTTTTGTTATGGGTACTATAATCATGTTCTCCTCATTGGGATACACATCATTAAAGATTTAGATTTGCAAGAAAAGCTTTACTTTCCACCGTTTTCCTTGTAATTAATGTTCAATCGTGAAATGAGATAAACTTGGATACTCATAATAATCTTCATTCTTTTTTTATGGGTACTACAATCATGTTCTCATTGGCATACATGATACTAATGCTTTGGATTTGCAAGAAATGCTTTTTTTCCCACCATTTTCCTTATAATTAATGTTCTTCTGTGAAATAAGACAAACTTGGATTCGCATAATAATCTCCTTTCGTTTTGTTATTGGTACTACAATCATGTTCTCCTCATAGGGATACATGATATTGATGCTTTGGGTTTGCAAGAAAAGCTTTTCTTTCCATCACTTTCCTTATAATGAAAGCTCATTCATGAAATAAGGCAAACTTGGATTCTTGTAATAATCTCTATTCATTTTGTTATTGGCACTACAATCATGTTCTCCACATTGGGATACACGATCTTGACGCTTTCGATTTGCAAGAAAAGCTTTTCTTTCCACCATTTTGCTTATAATTAATGTTCAACCGTGAAATGAGACAAACTTGGATACTCATAATAATCTCCATCCTTTTTGTTATTGACACAACAATCATGTTCTCCTTATTGGATGCATGGCATTGATGCTTTGGATTGAAAGAGAAGCTTTTCTTTCCACCATTTTCCTTATAATCAATGTTCATTCGTGAAATAAGACAAACTTGGATACTCGTAATAATATCCATTATTTTTGTAATGGGCGCTAAAATCATGTTCTCCTCATTGGGATACATGATATTCATGCTTTGGATTTGTAAGGAAAGTTTCTCTTTTTCCCTTTTTCCTTATAATCGAATTTCATCCGTGAAATGAGACAAACTTGGATACTCATAATAATCCCTGTTCTTTTTCTTATTGGCACTGCAATCATGTTCCCTTCATTGGGATACACTATATTAATGCTTTGGCTTTGCAAGAAAAGCTTTTCTTTCCCCCATTTTTCATGTAATTAATGTTTACTTATGAAATGAGACAAAGTTGGATACTTGTAATAACATCCATTCCTTTTGTTAGTGACACCGCAATCATGTTCTCCTCGTTGGGATACATGATATCGCTGCTTTGGATTTGCTAGAAAAGCTTTTCTTCCCACCATTTTCCTTGTAATCAAAGTTCATCCATGAAATGATACTAACTTGGATACTTGCTATAACCTCTGTTCATTTTGTTAATGGCACCACAATCATGTTCTCCACATTGGGATACACGGTATTGATGCTTTGGATTTGCAAGAAAAGTTTTCTTTCCACCATTTTCCCTATAATCAATGTTCATTCGTGAAAAAAGACAAACTTGAAAACTCGTAATAATATCCATTCTTTTTGTTATTGGCACTACAATCCTATTCTCCACATTAGGATACATGATATTGATGCTTTGGATTTGCAAGAAAAGCCTTTTATTCCACCATTTACCTTATAATTAATGTTCATCCGTGAAATGAGACAAACTTGGAAACTTATAATAGCCTCTATTCTTTTAGTTGTAGGTATTGCAATCATGTTCTCCTTATTGGGATAAATGATATTAATGCTTTGGATTTGCAAGAAAAGCTTTTCTTTCCACCATTTTCCTTATAATCAAAGTTTATCCGTGAAAAGCGATAAACTTGGATACTCATAATAATCCCTACTCTTTTTGTTATTGGCACTACAATCATGTTCTCCACATTGGGATATAACGTGCCCACTGTGAATACCATGTTGGGGCAGTGAGGCATGACATTGAGAACTACATATATTTCAAACGAAATGTGCAAAATCTAATCAACTTAAAAGTCTTTCAGTTCAGGACAAACCAGTGACCAAATGTTGCTGCCAATCCTTTACCAAACCATACTGAGCTAGCTACAAAAATGATCGATACCAAGCCATAGAATTTGTGTCCTTCCGCCTAGACCTGATTTTGATGATGGGGCCATGATGGAAGCCCCTGCGCTTTTCTTAACCCTTTCATGTAATGTCAAGAAATGAAAACCTACTCGCCCTCGCCCAAAGGTAGGTAGGTGTCCTATGTAAAGGGCATCTTTATCAAACATTATCTATGAAATGACTTTTGCATATATCATTCCATATTATGTGCCTACATCACTTTTCAATCTCTTTATCTTAATTACCCTTTTTCCTCTATTCTTATCCGAATCCTCAGATTATGTGTATGTCTTTTGCAATGCCTATTTCTTCACCCTTTCAGGTGTCCTGACAACAGTGACATGGATGTGTCTGATGGGTCTTTGAAGATCGATTTCGAATGATTAATTTGTACTATCAAAGTTTATTTTGAAAAAGGTTTCGAAGAAAGCTGTGTACCACCAGACCTCTTACAGTTCAAGATACAGCATCATAATTCTATCCTTATCACCCGAAGATCAATGAGGCAATCAAGGAGGCCAACAAAAACATCAAAAGAATAGTTACAAAAATGGTCGAGACTTACAAAGACTGGCATAAGAAGCTAACCTTTGCACTTCATGCCTATCAGACCTCAGTTCACACTTCCACGGGTGCTACCTCATTTTCTCTTATTTATGGGATGGAAACTATATTGCCTACCGAAGTTAAGATCCCTTCTCTCAGAGTCTTGATGGGAACCAAACGTGAAGAAGCTGAATGGATCAAGAACAGATATGACCAGCTCAACCTTATCGAGGGAAAACGCATGAAGGCCATCTGCCATGGTTAAATGTATCAAAGATGTATGATCTGAGCCCACGATAAAAAGATGCACCCATGATAATTTCACCCAGGTGAATTGGTATTAAAGAAGATCCTCCCAATTCACAAAGATGCACGGGACAAATGGACCCCTAATTGGGAAGGACCGTATGTCGTGAAGCAAGCCTTCTTCAGAGGGGCCCTAATCTTGTCAGAAATGGATGGTAATGTCTTGCCTAACCCAGTCAACTCAAATTTCGTCAAGAAATATTACACGTAAAAGGCGAAACCTGAAAGGGGGAGAAAGCAAAAAAAATGAAAAAATAAAACAAAAAAATGAAAAAAAAATAAAACAAAAAATGGAAGAAAATAAAATATGGTCTAGATGAAAATCTGAAAAGGACATCTGGACAACCAACCTAACTATAGTTGAAAACCCGTAAGGGTGATTTGAGAAGATCAATTTTGATGGGACATGAACTGAGAGTACCTATAGGATAATGCAAAGTAATCCTAGAGATCTTTCAAAGATCAGTTCATGCTAGGCACATTCATTGTTCAAGAAAGATTCTAGAAAGCATCTAAAGAACATCCCTGTCATGATTGTCAGAGGATCTCTTGCCAAAAGATCATCTTTCTCGCTACCCTATCAATTGTTTGTCAAATATTATATTGAGTTATGTCTCTTAGTTGCCATGAATAAATATTGCCTTGTCTTTTTTGACCTTTGCACAATTCACATTGCACTTGTCTTTTTAACTGATAATGTTTGATAATTAATTGAAATATGCATCAAGACATCTCAATATTGCATCAAAAGGAAAAGAAAAGCATAGGGAACTCTGCTCATGCCCTGAACCTCAAGACCATGCACTTTTCATGTCCAAACACCTGCTCGACATAACCATTCACCAAACCATTTCTTGCTTTCACAAGCCACATCTCAAGAAAAACCATTTTAGGCTAACCAAAAATTGACCCATGCGTTCTATCAGAATCCTATCAAAACCAGAGACATCAACCTGATCAGTCGAATAGTCTCCAAATTGTTGATAATGCCCTCTATTTGTCAGGAAAATGATTGAACCTCCCGAATCAAGAAATGCAACAGTCCAAGTTCTTAAGACTAAATTTTTGGTCATATCCCCAATAGAGCCGAGACAACCTATAATCCCCAATGGGATTAGGAAAATTTCCATCTATAGTCACATCAAATACAAATCTCCATCCCTATGAGAGTCTGAATGACTCTCTTGGGGTACAAGGAAAACTATAACTATCTCCCATATTTGACTTCACATCATGCAATCATGATAGCATTTCGTATCATGCACTCATATTGCCATCATATATCATTTTTATAATATCACTTCAAGCCAGTTTTGCTGAACCTCCAAGGAATTCTTGGTAAGAACTCTAAGCTTCGCAAACCAAGTGTTATTCAGGTAAGGTCCTTTTTTTCTTATCACCTCATGTTAAAACCCTTTTTATCAAGCAACTATTATCAAAGTGCTAGTGTCAGAAACTGTTGTCTAGAAACTATCGTAAAAAGCTTTTGTTGAGAATATTCATCAAAAGCTTTGTCCAGAATTTTGTTAAGAACTAGTGCCAAAACCCTTTTCAACAGGAAATTTTGTCATGAACTTCTGAAGAAAAACTTGTATTAGAAGTTTTATCGAAAACTTTGTCTCCACCCTTTTTAAAGCCCATAAGTTAATGGCACCCCTTTAAAGCCTGCAAGCCAGTGGCACCCTTTAAAGCCCATAAGTCAGTGGCACCCTTTTAAAGCCCACAAGTCAGTGGCACCCTTTTAAAGCCCACAAGTCAGTGGCACCCTTTTCAAAGCCCACAAGTCAGTAGCACCCTTTTCAAAGCCCACATGAGCTGGTGGCACCAGAGTCAAAGCCCACATGAGCTGGTGGCACCCAAGTCTAAGTCAAAGCTCACATGAGCTGGCAGCACCAAAGTCTATGTCAAGCCTGCATGAGCTTGCAGCACCCAAGTCAAAGCCCACACGAGCTGGTGGCACGTAAGTCTAAGTCAAAGCCCGCACAAGATGGTGGCACTTGAGTCAAAGCCCACAGAACTGATGGCACCCAAGTCTAAGTCAAAGGCCCGCACAAGTCCGCATTAATCGAATCAAAGCCCACACTAGCTGGTGGTACCCAAGTTTAAGTCAAAATCCACACAAGTTGGCAGCACCCACATCAAAAATCCATGTTACTCTAACCTGCCTAAGGGGGTCAAACCTTAGAAAACCTAACACTTTAATGTTCTGGGGAGCATTATTCCACCCCAGACAAAATAGTGTCTATTCATCTTTGCCCTGTTCCTGATTCTCAACAACAGTCAAAGAGGGGTAGCTGTAGACACCTTATTTTGTCTGGGCTAATTTTTTAAGCAATCTAGAGTATGGATGTAAGAGGAGGCACTGATCATTGTCGCTTGGTAAAAAAGTATTTTGAGGAGGTCAAGAAGGCCTAGGGATCATATCAAAGGTAAATGCAAAGATATGGCATCAAATGACATAGTTCAAGGTGTCTAGGGACAACAGATATGAGAAAATTTATAATTTTACTCGAATGCATCGATACACGATTCTCATGTATCGATACAATGCTCCAACGACCCAAAAATTTGAAATGTCCCTATTTGTATTGATACAACATGTAGATACAGGACCTCATGTATCGATACTAGGCCATGCCAAGACCGAACCATACATTCTGTAAAGAAATGTATCGATACATATCAACATGTATTGATACAATGGTTCATAATATTGATACAATGATCATTGTATCGATACCATCAAGGTTTTTGGGCCAAATGTATCGATACATTATGCAATATATCAATACATGCAGGCTATTTTCACAGTCTGAGCATTTTTGACTCGTCTACCATTGATCCAAAACTCGATTTTAACTTATTTCTTGCATCAGGAAAGATTAAAACACATATCATATTATGAATTTAGACTTTTGAATTAATCAAAACATTTTTTTAAAGTCTAAATTGGATCAAAAAATATCACATGATCACCCTACTCCTTAGTTTATTGACCAAGATCACCATCAGCCACCCTATTTGTTGGAAAATCATTTCAGCATTTAAACCAGCCACCCTAT